>JAIUND010003241.1:0-16904 GCA_034699125.1 Gisinianus flammeolus
TTTGCATTTATGTACACAGCAAGGAACTCTGCAAGGAAAAACTTTTTCTGTGGGCGGAGCCAATAAATTCACAAAAGCCCATAAAGTTTTTGGATGGATTGTACTTAGATATTTTATATTTTGCATGATTTTGACGCCGTTTCAAAACTAAACTTGGAAATTTAGAAGTAAAAATGATGAAAGAAGTTGTTCTTTTCTTTTCCTTTTGTTGTCTTTACTGTTAAATTCAAACGCTCTGCGTTTTTATTTCGTTTATATTTTGCATTGTATGTGTAAATATTTGTAAAAAAACCGTTTTGACGCTCTGCTGTGACTCTTGTGTTCTGCGAGTTTTGTCTGTTCTGTATACAGTTTACTATGAAACGAAACGAGAGAGAGAGAAATGATATGCGCAATGGCAATGTATTCACTATTCACTATTGAATGTGTGGTGCTATGAAAATGGGAAATGGAAATGTGTGTGGAAATGAATCGAAAATTAATCGTCAGAATAATTCTTTGGCTGTGAAGATATAATACGATATACGGATAGTAAACTTACGATAAGTATATATAGTAATGGTAATAGTCACAGTTAATAGTAAAAGTAATAATGAAGTTACCCCGCTGAACTCATCACGGCATAGCCAAAGAAAAGCTTTTTATTAATTCTCTCATCATCTCACTTGCGGCTCTTTCAACATTTCAACACCCAGCTCCAAAAAAAAAACACACAGTTCACAATTCAAACTCCAAATGGACTCACTATTCACTCTACTTGTACATTGTACAGATACTTCTTCTCCATGGTACGGAATCGGAATCGGAATATACAGATATCTGTTAATAATAGATCAAAACCTCCACATTATCCATTTCCATTATGTTGCTAATGTAAATCCATACCAGAACCAGAACCAGAATCAGAACTAGAGCAATAATAAATTTTATAATCAGCAAAAGAGGTTTAGAAATAAAACCCAAAGGAATCGTCAGTAATCAGTAACCAGAGCATTTACCTTTTCAACATCATTTTCTTACATATTGCCAGCCATTGCATTGTATTGACTGGACATATGGAAATTTATAAGAGAGAGAGAGAGAGAGAGAGAGAGAGAGAGAGAGAGAGGACTGCCATGGTGCTGGTGTTTTGTATTTGGTGTTGTTTTGTGGTGAATATCCAAAGACAGTCGAGTTGTCTCGTATCTCGACCGTATACCCAAATGCATAGGTATATAATATAATATAACTAACAATAAGTACGTATCGTATCGTATCTGTGCATATAATATTGTGTATGTATTCGTATTGTGAGATTGTGAGTTTGTGAGTGAGAAATGGAGATACATAATCTCCCTGCCGAGTCTCCATTCCAATTAAATTGCCAGTTGGATGACGTAGCGAAAATACTTTTAATAATGATGCTTCCCTTTTTCTTCATTCTCTCTCTCTCTCTCTTTCTTTTCTCTCTCTCTCTCTCTCTGATGGCCACAGAGTTCTTGTCACGTATACATATCCACAATCCACAATGCTTCACATCCATGTAATTCCCAGCAAACAACAGACAACGACAACAACACACAACACACAAACACAACCAACAACACACAACTCAACAAACAAGCAACAATGGAATACAGAATAAGACCAGCCCACAACTCTAAACTGTAACGAGATACACCAATTTTTTCTTTCATTTTCATGGTCTCGTAAAGCATATAGCCATATCTACATTGTACCTACAGCCATATCTAGATTGTAGCTAGAGCACAGAACATATAGAACATAGAACACATTGAGCATAAAACATGAGACAGTCAGGAAACAATACGGAATGGCCAACGCAAGGCAACGCAACGCATTCATACACCCAAACAATAATTAATCTTACATAAATAAAACACCGTGTGTGTGTGTGTGTATCTTTGTGGATTGTGGATATAATATCTATTCATTAGTTTTTACTGGGTTTTTTTTGTACTCTTCCATATATTGGAATATGTGAGTCAACCGTTTTTTCAAAATGTATTTCCTCATTGCATTTCATTTTCGAACCTTGCACAGAGCGGCTACTGCTACTGTACAGAAACAGTACAGAATATTAGTAGCAGTAAGCAGACTATATACATTCACATTTACTTACAATTAAGAGTATGTATGTATGAACTTTTAAATGCTTAAGCAAATAATCAATAATTTGAATTCCCAAAAACATTTCTTCTCTACAAAGAAACTGGGATGGCGCGGTCAGAGAAAGAATTTAGAAAAATTCTGTAAACGGCGTTTAACTCTTGCAATTTCCCCGCAAATAGCAGAAAGACCAGTTCATCTAGTTGCATAGGAATGCTCGAATATGCAGAAAAAGTTATGAACGGCGTTGAATTCATGCAAAATTAACATTTGAAAACAGTATCTAATCCATTACATGAAATATCTATTGCACATATTTCGTTAAAATACATAACCTATCTACAATCTATATGAATGTGAATGAGTTTTGAGATCGTTGTGGAGAAAATAAAATTATCACCGTGTGGGGAAAGTGAACGCCTTGGAATAATACAAGTTGGATGCGATTGGGACTGCCAAGATCTCGCCACGCCCTCTTTTTCCTTCTCTAGACCCATCCACCAATCACACACGAAATTCCTCCCTTCATACAATTTTCTTTGTGTGTGTGATGTGATACAAAGATACATGAGAGATTCAAAGCATATCTATATCGGCAGAGACAGATGCGACCGGATCGTAATTTAGCATCTTCATCTTCTGAGGAAGCTTGGATTTATCATTTATCGTTAGATTAAATTGTAATCCCACACACACATTTCCTAATTTCTTACAATTAAATTTTACTCTATAGTTCAAATGACAAATGACAGAGTTGACATTGACAATTGACAGGAATGGAAAAACATATCCAAAGTCCTTTAATTTAATGAGAACTTGAAAGTTGAAAGTCATTTGGAGGAGCATCAAAAAAAATTAAGGAATTCCCTCAAGTCCTTAAGATTTCCATGCATAATTAAAATGACAATTAAAATCAAATAAAAAAATCCCAAAGTCATATGTACATACCGTTTTTATTTTTTCTGCTCAGCCCACATAAAACTCGATCGTCAGTGCTCAATTTCAAAATTAAATTCATTGCCATATATCGTATATATAATGCAGTTTGAAAGCTCAATATCAAAATTGAACCCACAACGAAGAGAACAAAAGAGATTGAGACGGCTTTGGACTTCTGAGATGATTCAAGATTCAAATCCAAGATGAAAAAAAGAGAGAGAGAGAGGGATCTGACTGATGTGAGATTGAGATGATGGAGAGAGATTCAAGATTGAACAGAATGTTCAAATTTCCAAACGGAGCACCATTGACTATGATCTATGGACGATTGAAAACTATAGGAAAATAATCTATATTATTATGTATGTACATGGATTGGATTGGTTCTTCAACGTTGTTCAAATACATGTAAAAAGCCGACACTCAAAGAGCCATACTACATACTACTACTACTAATAATAATAATAATAAATAAAACAATAAGCCTTGAGAAAATACCGAATACCGAATACCGAATTGGTAGCTAAATGTCTACAAACATGTATTGATAGATTGATACAAATCAAAATTGAAATGAATGCTTGTGGCTTGTGGATTCTTGCTTATTCATTCTCTCTCCATCGAATCGGCTGTATTTTAAGATGTATCTACGTAAGTAATTTTTTTTCTATTGCTATATTGCTATATGAGACAGTGAGAGCGATGGGATCTGAATCTGATGTGATGATTTGCTTTTGCTGTGTGAAGTGAAAAGGTAGACCTACGTGTGTGTATTTGTATATATATATATGTTTGTGTTTGTGGTAGTTGTGAAGTTGTGATGATGACATGCGAGATTTATGTGTGTGTGTGTGTGTTTTATATGTAGCATAAGGAAAACAAATGGACGAGTGGACGAAAGGAGATGGATGGGCTTTTCCTTTTCTATATCTATACCTATATATATCTATATAGTATATAGATACTGTGGTGTCTGTGTGTGTCTAATGTCTAATGTCTAATGTCTATGGGGAGGTCCCCATATTCTCTCGTCGCTCATCACCATCACATTATTATTACCTCGACGAGTTACCTCCAAATTGGATCAGTTTCGAGAAGGCGGCCAAAGCCCGAGAAACATTTTACTTACCTATTTTATCCACCTGCACCACCTCCACACGTTTGTTCTTGATTGAAGTGAAGTGAAGTGAAGTGAGATATTGAGACGACTTGGAGTCAATTGACGATTGACGATTGACCATTGTCGATGAGCCTTTGTCCAATGAGAGTCTCATTCCAAGAATGAGGATTTTTGTTTTGGTAATTGTGACAGATTTATTCTGAATTTGTGAATTTGTGAGTTTTCCGGATTTCCGGATTTTGTTTTGAATGTGAGACTTTTCAAGGTTTTTTTTCAATTCCTGTGTTTTGGGGGTTTTAATGAGGAAATTGAGGACAAGAATGTGAATTCAAATTTTGGGGACACCACAAATGTTTATAAAACGCAATGTATTTAAAGAGAGAGGCAGAAATTGTTTTTGTTTTGTTTTGGAAAAAGTGAAGGATTTCGTTGGTTTTCGTTTTATTTTATTTTATTTATGATTATTGACATTATTTTGTATAAGTTGGACGCCGACTGCACTTATTTAGTTCCTGTGGGGATTCATAAAGACAGTAAAAGAGCGAGATTTCAATGGCTGAATTCGGAGTATTTTGAAATACAAGTGCCTATTATATGGAAAAGGAAATTACAAAACTTGAAATTATGCTTGTATAAAATCTGGGCAAAAGTTCAAGACGGCGTTGAAGTCCAACAAAAAGAAAAAGGATAATTTCGACGTTTATTTATTTTATTGCTTGTAAAAAGACGGGACGGGAAGTTTTGTGCATTACACAAGTATATAAATTCAAAATGGAAACTCGGATTTTAATACCCAAACAGTTGAGAATCGTCATTAACAACGTGGCAAAAGTGTCCTCAACGGGTTTAAATTCCACAACTCAAACGCCAAAGGATTTGTCTCAAAACCCCATTAAAACATTCCCCAAACCCAAAACTCATTGTCGGAAAAGTAAAAACCCGAAACAGTGCGCGAAAAAAAATCCGCATAGTAAAACAACAAATCCGAATAATTTGGTCAAGAAAAAACAAAAGCCCACATCATCTTCGGGTTGTGATGCAGAATCTGAATCTGAATTCGAGTCGGAAACAGAAGAAGAAGATTCTTCTTCATCAGACTCTGAATGTAAAGCAAATGTGGGAGGAGGATTTGGATCTGGAACGGACTCGATCCTCACGGATGAAGCGGAAGAAGAATTCCTCCCCACGTCAAGGAGTCCAAACAATAGCGAAAGAGATGCGAGTAAAAATGAGAATGAGAATAATTCAACTTACAATCTGAGACGGAACATTCCGAATTCTCACCATGAAATTGAATCAATTCAATTTGAAATCGAACGGAAAATCACAAAGATCAAAATGGAACAGGAAACGGATGAAGATGAAATTGAAGGACGAGGAAACTTTGACTCGGACGACAACCCAAGAAAAACAGCAACAACAACAACAGCACGACAAAAACAGAAACAGAAACAAAAACAAAAACAAAAACCATTTGAAATGGGGATGATTAAAAAAGAAAACATGAAAAACTCCAGCTTGGTCACAATCGCCAATGCAGACTCGAATAATCAAATAATTGACATGGACGAGGAGGAGCAAGAGGATCCAGATGAAGATGAAGATGAATCAAGTTCAGTGGTGACCATTTGTACAGCCAAGAGAATTGAGAAAGGAACCATTTTTGGTCCAAATGATGGGGAAGTTCATATTGTCAAATTGAACAATATTCAACCCATCATGAATGATGACGTAAGTGACGAATTTTTTCACACACACACACACACACGATTTCATATTCAATTTAATTTAATATAGGATTTATTCTATCGGATTCTGGCCATTTCATAACGCAATTGGACTTGTTTTTTTTTTATTTCTTTGCATTTTTCACCCAAATAAATGTGTAAAACTTTGACGCCGTTTGAAAATAATTTAAGCATTTTGCCCGTTACTTTGTCTTCTCCAAAAGCATAAGCGAAAGTACTTATGTATTTATATCGGTAAAAGCAAAGAGAAAAATTCGGGTCTAGGATTTTGTATATTATATATCGTCTGTTAAGTTCACAAAGGAACTATAATTATTTTCCTTAATTTCGTTGACCTGGTCCAAAGGTCAAACGGCTCAAGATGGGGCTGTGGGTCCTTCGACATTATTGTCTACCATGACCTTTTCTGTCACCCTGAATTTTTTCATCATTTTACCCACAAAGACGGGACGCAGTAGGAGCATTTCCGCAAATTAAGGAAAATCGTTATAGTTCGTTTGTGAACTTAACACACGATATGTTTCCTCCGATTGCTCGTCCTCTAATTTATTAATTTTATTGATTGAGAGATTTCCTTGAGAATTTAGGATTTTGGTACGGCCGCACCGCACCACCGTTCCAAACACAATTTGCATAATCTTTCAACTCTTTCCCGACACCTTTTGAACGGTCCATATAAAATGAAAAGGAAAATGAAAAGGAAAGGGATAGCACAATGAAAATAAAAAGAGAAGAGAGAAAACAAATTGTGGCTTATGCGATGAGTGATGCGAGGTGTCAAAAACTGACTTTGTGTGAATGTGGCATGTGAAAGTGAAGCGTGTGTGCCCGACTTTTTTTTCCTTCCATGTAGATATTACACACATATTTACTACATATAGGTAGTCACGAGCACTGTCAGTGCATTATCAGGATGAGAGACAACAGTTAAGTAAAGGAACAACGTGAAGACAAACTATATTATATCGTAGATACGAGTATTAGATAAACGGGGAAGGAAAAAACGCGTGTTGGAGCATGAAAATGAAAACATGTGGATATATACAAGAGAAACAGTAACAGATTGTGGATGTCTTCATTTCATTAGCCAGATTAAAATATCAAAAACACACAGAAATACATACACAATGTACAACGTAAAGCTGTGCCTTCAACTTTCACGGCACAGCTCACTCATTCTTTTCCTTTTTCTTTTCCTCTCTCGCTCTCTCTCTCTCCTTTTCAAGACAAATGACTCACAAGAGTTCACACGCAGTCAGTATGCTCCAGGAAATCCCATCCAATTTCCATTTACTTTCTGTGCCAACACATTCAACATTTTCATTCTTATTCTTATCGTCTATTATGATTATGATACCATTTAATTTTTTTTTCGCTCTCCTTTCTTTGGGCTTTTTTGCCTTTCTTTCGTTTGACTTTACGACTTGATCCTTGCCAACATTCGTATTTTCGTATACTCGTAAGTAGATATATTTGCTTTCAAGTCTCTCAATTAGGAATTCAAATTCATTATTTCATAGTGCAAACTGTGCAAACTGACGGGAAATAAAAGACGGAGTCCAGTTTTTTTTTTAAAAAAAAGAATTGGGATTTTATTTTAAATGAAGAAATGTGCACATTTTGGGAGTTTATGAGAAAAATATATATATCGTCCCATTTAGTTCTGAATCGTACTATAATCATTTGGCCCCATAAGGTGAATTCACGTGCCCCCGTCGTATATCCTAACGTGCGTATGCTCCTTTAGGGGCCAAATGATTATAGTACGATTCAAAACTAAATGGACGATATATGTATGAAAAAATTGGGAAAGGGAAAAATTCCATGAAAATTGCAGCATTTGAACGCCACTCAAAAGTTTTCGTCATGTATTTTCCACCATAATTGGCAACTTGTCTCAGAGTTGTGTTATTTTAGTGTTTGGATATTTAGAGAATGGCGAAGAATGAATTGTAAATATTTGGATTATTTTGATATTTTGATTGGACAGTCAAACTATTTTTTTGTTATTGTTGTTCTTGTTGTATAGATTCGATTCATCTTTGGTTGTTTCGACCGGACACTTCAAGGGGATCCAAAGGATTTGAATGGGAAAGATGAGGAGATGGATGATAATGATGATGATAATGATATTGAGGATGAGATGGAAATGGAGGGAGCTGGAAATGACTCTGAAAGTGATCCCAGTGACAGAGACAGTTCAAATGAGAATAGAAATGACATTGACCGGCGACGGAATAGCCGGAAAATCAAGAGTAAAAATAAAAACGGGCGAGGGATGTCCAAGACAAATAAAAATAAAAAGACAAATCAAAGTCAGTTCAAGACGAAGACGAATACGATTCGATTGTGCAATTGGGTTCGATTTGTGAGGCAAGGAAATAATCATTTGGATTCAAAAGATCCCAAAATCAATGTCCATGCCAAATTTGTGGATCGAAAGGCAGTGCTGGAATTCACACAAACTGTTCAATGTGGGATGGAACTCTTAGTTTATTTCGATATCGACTCTCTCGCACAAAATGTGAAGGAAGCTCATGCAAATGCAAGTGCAAGTGCAAGTGCAAGGGAAAATAATCGCTCATTTCCCACCGGCCTCAAGAGCAATACAAATCAAACAGGTAAACAAAACTCACTTCTTTTTTCTTTTCCCTTTTCCTTCTGACTATGTATACGATATAATTTATAAATTTGTACCTAATTTTACGGGGATTCCCAAAATTTTGATATATATATATATAAAAACCAGCCCCACTAGATCTTTCAAAATCCCCATCGGAGGAAATCATCATCATACAAAAATGTAAACCGAAATTCGGACGACTGTCCATTCCAATTTCCCCGAGGGATTCCCCACGTGGTATTGGTGTTGGTGTTGGGGACCAATCAGATGACCCAGATCGTTCTCTGTCCATTTCCCCCCAACCCCAACCCCAACCTCAGCATCCACATCAACATGAACCTCAAACTCAAACGCAAATGAAAATCCAACAGCACCATCACCAGAAAAATCCCCGACAATTTTTCCCATTCTCGATAAAAAACGTTCTTCAACCCGTCAAATTATTTCAACCGTACAATCCTCATCAACTCATCGTCACCAATACGAATAACAATGTACACTCTTCAAATCCTCATGTTCACAGTCTTCAATCGTCATATCCCAATAACATGATTCCGTCATCATCATCTCTATCTTTGGACGGACGAACTCGGAATAATAATAATTCCAATGGGAATAATTTGATGAGTCTTCATCCTGGGAATTCTGGGAATTTTCAAAATCCAACACAACAACAACAACAAATGCCCGTCTCCTCACATTCACATTCCCATTCCCACACGCACACGCACACACTCCGACCAATCTTGAGAACCAGAGGAAGAGAACGATCATTGTTACCATGTGAAGTGTGCGGGAAAGCATTTGATCGGCCATCCCTCCTCAAAAGACATATGCGAACTCATACGGGAGAGAAACCACATATTTGTGATGTTTGCAGTAAAGGATTCTCCACGTCCAGTAGTTTGAATACTCATCGGAGGATTCATTCCGGAGAGAAACCTCATCAATGCCCGATTTGTGGGAAACGCTTCACCGCGTCCAGTAATCTCTATTACCATCGAATGACGCACAATAAGGTGAGGAGGAAAACCACTCATTCATTTCCTTACTTACGATTAGGTATTAGGTATTTGTATTTTCTACGCAAAAAATATCTAATATCTAAAGTTTTCACCAACCTGTGTAATTTGGAATGGACAGGAGAAACCTCACAAATGTTTGCTGTGTGGTAAATCCTTCCCCACGCCCGGTGACTTGAAGAGTCATCAGTATGTTCACAGTGGATCTTGGCCATATACTTGTAGCGTCTGTCTACGTGGATTCAGTAAACAAACCAATTTGAGAAATCATCTTTTACTCCATTCAGGTAATTTGCCATTTGCCATTTGTCATTTGTCCGTTGTCCGTCTTGCTAGACTTGGACGCCGTTTAAGAATTGGACGCTGACATTCGAATCTCCCGTACTCGCAGATTACTCGCAGATTACCAGTTCTCACTAAATTTAATTTATTTCTCTATGATTTTTGTTGACAATTTGTTTTTTTTTTAAAAAAAATAGGGGATAAACCGCACAATTGTCAAGCGTGTGGTAAGAAATTCGCTCTGGCTTGTAATCTTCGAGCTCACCTCCGAACCCATGAAGAAGAACCAATTTCCAGTTGTATCTCCTGTAAACGAACTTTCCTCTCCTCCCTCAACATGTTGGACAATGGACAATGTCGTGCTTGCATCATTCATCATCAGCAACAACACCAGCAAAAACAACAGCAACAACAGCAACAACAACAACAACAACAAAATCTCAATGGTAATCGAAATATTTTCTCAGCCCTCGCAGCTCTTCCGGGGGGTTCATCCGGTTGTTCTGGGACGACATCCGGTCCTGGTTCGGGTGGCTCTCATTCCGGTGGTGGTTCTTCCGATCACACCACCACAACAACAACCATTACAAATACAAATACAAGGAAATCCCCGGAAAACCTCTCACTATCAAAAATAAATGGAGGAAATTTTAATTCTAATTCTAATGCAAATCCAAATCAAAGTATGATGATGATGAATTCATCTAGTGCTGCTGCTGCTGCAGCATTGTCATTGAGTCTAGATGAAAGTCTCCTCTCCTCAATTCCAATGATTCCTCTCCCTCCTGCTTCAAATTTCCATTTCCCTAATTCAGCAGCAAATCATTTAAATCTGCATGCTGCAGCTGCAGCTGCAGCTGCTTCTGTTTCTTCTGCGTCTTCTGCTTCTTCTTCTTCTCCATATCTGAACGACAGTCTAAACAACTCGATGAATTCCGTGTTGGGTCGACCGAATCCATTCCTCGAGCAACTTTTCCAATGGAATTGGAGATTTGCCAAGGAGACGGCTGGGAATTTGGGGTTGATGCAACAGAAATTAATTGAGAGTCAAATGTTGGCTGCGCAACTCATGAGCGTGTCCACAAATAATTCGGATATACTAAAATTTCGGTTGTAATTGTACAGATAAATGTTGTAATATGAATGTGTTTCGCCCCCGGAAATGTGAGACTATAACACAAAAAAACACACAATTTTGTGATTGTGATTGTGGGATTGAAAACAAATTGATTTGATAGAAAGAATTGGTGGTATTACAATTACAAGTTGGAAAAAGAAAATAGCATCAAATATGTATCAAATATATAATTACATTTACCAAATACCAAAGTTCCGTGTGTATTTAGTGAGAGAGAAGTGTTTAGCTCAATGTCATTTTTAACTGTACATATATATTATTAGTTTATTATATAGTATTAGTCCATTGTATCGTAATTAATTGTTGATGTAAATTGTCTATTGGAAAAGTATGAAGGAAAAGGAAAAATTGTAATCCGTGTGTGTGAGATTGAAAATGAAAGACAAAAAGTTGGACGGATGCGCGATTTAATAGTGAAAATGAATCAACTCGGTCGTATATTTTATTCATCTATATGTATGGATTTGTTTTGTTTCCCTATACACACCACCAATTAATTTAATGATTTTTGATTTCAATTCAAATGTACTAGTATGTATTGTAGATGAAACGGAAAGGCCCATGGAATTGTGTACACTTGAATTGTATTGGGAAAGTACGATATATATAGAATATAGACTGTAAGAAATGTTGGAATAAAAACGCGCATGAAACGATTTCAAGACAGAATTCCAAATTCCAGAGTATAGATATATGTATTTTCCATTTTCCATTGTTTTTTTCTAATCAACTACTACATATAATCAATGAGTTCAATTATTAAGTGTAAATGCATACAAGATTCTTCAATCAAAGGAATTCCGATTCCGAGAAAATTCATACGAGAAGATGTAAAGAGAAAGTGATTCGTTCTATATATATAAAAAAAAAATTCCGAGGAAATCCAATGAATTTGTCTATTCGTGAGTTTGTGTTTGTTTTTTCCGGATTCTCCAGTGACAAGAAAAGGGAAAGGAATAAAATCAAATCAAATCAAGCAATGAAATGTGGAAGATTGAAGGCTTTAACTCACAGTTCGGTTCACAATATTGATACAAAGCACAAAATACAAAGTACAAAGACAAACAAACTTGTTTTCTTTCCTTTTAAACTCTTAACTCACCTTTGTGTGAATTTCTTGACTTTTCTAGTATAGGTATATCTTACAATCCACATTCTACCCGTAACAATGAGTACAAGCTGTATATGTAAAGGTACTTACACTATAATACAATGCTTTTATTTTACGATTAGTTCCTAATTGTCGGGTCGGTTCTGTATCGAGTATGGACTTGAGCTGAAATGTGAACAGAGAGAGAGAAAACAATGGAACAATACTTTTCCATGGTGGTTGTCTTGTTGGTACATATTTCTTTGAGGTAGTCTGCTTCTGCTCTCAATCACATCACACAGGATTCATGAACTCATTCATTCATTGTCCCTATATATATTATATATATTTATTCTCTTCTTCTTTGTAGGTACAAAATCTCTCTCTCACACACAATACATCTTCTCTGTAGCAGTCTATAACATATAAAATAAAATACCCGTGTGTTTAATCCACATTCTCACATTCTACATTCTACAGTCTACAATCTACAATCTATACTCTACAATACACAAACGACAATAGTCCTCGCGTCTCCAGAACAATACAAACAACACCGTTTTTTCTTACAGGAACAATTCATTATCCATGAACGAGACTTATTCTTATTCTTATTCTTAGTATATTCTTCCCATCTTTGATGATCCCTCTATATTAGTCTATATAATAATATTATTATGTATTTCGTTTACTTTTAATTGTGACTCGACAGTTGTGTATAGTTTTGTGTGTGAACTGTTTGGATTTAATTAGTATCCCTCTACATTCAAAGAATAATGGGATACTTTTGAATTTATCGTTATTTAGAATTTAGAATTTAGAAGGATAACACTCCATCGATTCCCCATTCAAAACACACAAGTATTTATTCGTGCATACAATTTTTTGTTTAGTTATTTCCTAAAAAAATCCGCAGACTTTGACGCCGTTCAAAAATATCAATATGATGTATCCTTCTCATGTATAGTAAAGGTACAACACGATAACGAAATGTGTGAAATGGGAAATAAGGGTAAAAATATATAGAGTAAGGTGCTGCTGTTGCTATTGCTATTGTGTGTTTTTTTTTGTTTTTTTTTGGGGGCAATAATTAACTAGCCATGGTATGTTTTCATTTGGATTCTGACTCCACAGTTTGTGTTTCCCATTTCCCCACACAACAACTGAATTTATACTGATCGGGAATCTAAAATATATATAGGTATTGTTAGAGAAACAGAAGCAACACGTGAATTCATTTATGGAAAAAAATATAGGAGAACTACCAGAACCAGAACTTATCGTATATATCGTACATGAACATGTAATAAAGAACCACAGGTTAAAAAAAGTAAGGTAAAAGTAAAAACGTAAGGTGTCTGCCTGTGTAATGTGCATGTGTGTGTGTGTGTGTGATATTGGATGATGGGCCGATAGGGAATTGAGAAAGCGGAGGAAAAGCAGCCGTAAAATATTGAGTGATTAAAGGTAGATCGTGGAACGAATTGCCATGGCACGTCAGTACGGAAAGCCAATACCAGTGATTCAGCACAAATCCTCAAATGCAATGCAGTACAGAACTGTACAGAGTTGTAGTAATTTGTATAGTCCATCCATTTCCATTTCCATCATCATGACTCAAATTCTCAAATCAACTACATATACTTACAATTAAAAATACGACAGGGTTTCCCTTTTTATTACCACATTTCTACATTTCTACCTACAGGCCAAAAAAGCCACACGCGAGTATTTAAATATGTACCAGTCCTTTCTACATGTATACAAGTACAGATATCTACACACAATCATTTCTATACCAAAATCCATTCATTTTTCTATATATATAGTTCTGCAGATGAAGATATTCCCTCGAAATTTGTACAATGTGCAGATTTTCCTCCTTGTTTTTTTCAATAGGTTCTACAGCATTTTGTATCGTAATTGGAAACTGGGAAATCCGATTTTTGTTTTGGTGTGGATGATTCTACAGTCTACACAGATATTTCAGATATTTGCTATTCAAGCAGGAAAAGAAGATGTGGGGTGGGGGGCAGGGGGGAGAAGAAAAGAGAGATTAAAATAAGGAATGTATTGGAACTTGGAAGTGTGCACAATTAAGAATTAAGAATGCATGTCCAAGAATGATTTAGGCATTTAGAGGATTGACAATAAAATAATTAAAGGAGATACAATTTGGAGCAGAATCTTTCTAGTATAGTATATAGTACCTATATAGAAGAGTGAGATGGGAAATAAATGAGAGCTGATGGACTCGGATTTACGATGAAACAAGAGAGGAGATGAATTTTCAACTCATCATGATCAAGGATTTTTATCTTAAATCACGATCTTTGGAAGCGGTTCGTATAGAAAAACAAAGGGATTCAACATTGAACATTGACAATTTGCAGAGTCATCATAAGACACATTCCGCACACACACACACACAATATTTTTCCATCGTTTCATTTTAATTAATCATGCGCAACACAACACACAACTCTCTCTCTTTCTCTCTCTCTCTCTCTCTCTCTGTTGCTCTCAACTCACAACAAAACTCTAAAAGATAATCAAGAATATCAATATAAATTATAAATATAAAGTACAAGTCTACACGGATGATAAATAATGTGAACAAAAACATAACTGGCTCACTTCTCATCTCATCTCTTTGTCTCTCTCTCTCTCTCTCTCTCTCTCTAGTCTTTTTGTATTGTCTTGTATTGTGCTCTGAATTACTTTGAAAAAGTAGCTCCACACATTTCCAATAACCCAATGCCAATAACACAACGCTCAATACTCAACTCTCGACTCACACACCACCAAAAAAACAAACTAGGTAAGATATACATATTTTTACGAGCATCGGATCATTATCATTATCATTCGGAAAATCTCTGCATTTATCTCTCTCTTTATCTCTCTCTCTCTCGCTCTCTCTCTTTCTCGATAAAATATACCTATGCCTTAGTTTTAGTTTGTATTACAATTTCTATAAATATGCCTTGAACCCCACAGAAATTAACTGTCCACAGTTTTTAATTACGAATGATGATTAGGAATTTAGTTTGGAACTCCATTCAATTTAGTATTCAGTATTTTAATCAGTAAATCCGTGTTTTATGCGACAGTTGGACTTGGGCGCCGATCAAAGTGTCTCAAATAATACCATTTTGTATTTTGTACACTTTGAGGTGATTGTAAATGATGTTGAATGTCGATGTCGATGTCGTCCAAAATGAAAAAATAAAACGTATCAAGAATTAAAAGCATCTTTCCATTCCACAATGAGAACTGTGTACAAATACATTTCAAAAAAGTATAAGTATATGAATACACAACAATATTCGGCTATTCGGCATTTGGTACTCGGCATCGCGGCACACACACAACAATGAAAATATATGTATATACAGATATGTACTGAAATATCTGTATAGATAAAATAATAATAATAATCTCACTGTGTAATTTGTACTCGTGTTTTTGGCATGCTGTGTCTTTGTAAATGCGGACGATGACAATGTTCATTTCTTACTCTCTTTGTAAACGTTGTAGTTGTAACTGAACAACATCAAGTGCCAAGAAGAAGAAGAAGACCCAAGAAGTTTCAAATTCAACAGCTACCTGTTTTATGTTCATTTCATGGTGTGAAGTCACCGATGAGAATCTCTCAGTTTATCTTATAAATATTCTCACTTCTCTCTCATTTATTATACCTTCCTCCTCTTTGATAAAATAATACATAATAATAATATCTACTCTAATAAGAAATGAAATCCCGTATGCATTATCCGGAGTTCTCATTTGTCATTGTTCACTTCACTCCCCTCCAAATTTAAATGCTTTAGGGCTTTGATTTCGGCACCTCACACATCACATGAATCGTCACATTTATTTTTATGTCTCTTTATATTTTCATTCAATTATCTACAGATATTTCAACATTTCAATAAACGGAGAGAGAGAAAAGGGCATGTGAATATTGTGAATAGGTTTAATTGCACATAAATAAATAAATAAAAATAGTATTTATAGGTGTAGTTCGGATAAAATGCACTTATATACCTATATAGTTGAGGCCATAGAATATTTATTTCATGTAAGTACAAGAAGACGGGCTCCCTCTCCTTCTTTTACATGGTTGGCCGGGCTTCTTTTATCGAATTCCAGAAAATCATCCCAACTTTTAACGGAGCCAATCGACTCGGATTTATATCTTGAAGTGTGTGGGTGTGGGTTTTACAAATATGTGTAAATCTAAAGTCTGCATCTGCATGAAATCTGTGGAGAACTTTTCCTTTTAATGAATGTACACTGGCTCCGCATTCAAACGCTTGTATGCATCAATTTCCATGCCCGCTAGCATTTCTTCGTGTATTGGTTTCATCAATCCCTGTACCTTCAATTCTGATGAGTCCAGACCAGACGAACAAACTCGGTTCAAGTCCTTGTCCACAGCATGGGGACTTTTGCTCTCAGAGAAACTGTGGCTATGTGCATTTACAGGCGACGAAACCGGAGACGATGGGAATCGGACTAAGTCCAACAGCTTTGGCTGCCTACATTTTAGAGAAATTCTCTACCTGGACAAATGTGAAGGGTTTGGAGAAAACGGATGCGGGGTCTAACCAGGAAATTCTCCATGGAGGATTTAATGATTTATTGGGTGACCAACTCCATTACGACGTCCATGCGAATTTACTCGGAAGTTCCTAGTTGGAACATTTAGGTAGTCGAGAGCAAGCTTTGGGATTTCAAAGGTACTTAAGTATGTATATCGTCTGTTAAGTTCAAAAACGAACTATAATTATTTTCCTTAATTTCGTTTGTCCGAGTTGACCTGCTCTG
>JAIUND010003242.1:0-16900 GCA_034699125.1 Gisinianus flammeolus
ACACATTTGAAACCGAGTCTCCTACTTCTCCAAGAAGATGACCCGGAAGGCCCTGACTCTTCAATCATCATCCGACCATCTCCATCAGAATGGAATTCCACGGGAATCAATCGGAGTTTTGACGCCAGATGAAACCATTGATAGTTCCATTTTAAATCCCGCCGTGTGAGCATCTCGCGTCTTCACAATTTCACAACGAATATTATCGGATATTGACAATTTAGCACAATACAAGTTTTCCACAACTTTGGACACTCTGCGAACCTCGTACGCTTTACAAAGGAGCTGTAAAACAACTTTTTCCTCTGGAGGGAAAGTCTAAAAATTGAAATCCAGAAATATAAGTTGAAGTATTTCCTTTTTTACTATACATTGTGTAAAGTCCAGTTGAAAATATCATCGGAAAATTTTAAGCTTTCAAAAACAACCAACTCGAGTTTGAACTTTGAGAGGACGCTAAAAAAATTACCTCCGTATACGCTTTTGATTGTGAAAACCAAAAACTGGAAAGGAAAGTCTAGACAACTAAAAAAACAGTTGAGCTCCAAGGCATTACTAAATTTCTTTGAAATGTCTCTAGAATCGGAATCGGGTCAAATGCGATGAAGAAAATGAGGAAAATAAGGGCAATTGACAATTTAAATGGCTCTCCTCTTCCCTTATAATTATTTCCATCCACCGATTTAATTTAGTTTAATTACGATAAAAAGTATTAAATTCTATCAAGCTGAGCCAAAGAAAATGCGGAATGAGAACGACGGAAAATTTGGAGCCCTGAAGGAATTGAGGTACCTAAAACTTGCTGGGTGTAAATTAAATGCAATTACACACCTGGAACGCTGTGACTGAATCTGGATAAGAAAATGGTTTCCCAATTTCCTAGATTCCAGTCATCATTGCTAAATACTTTTTAAACACGACTTGGAGTAATTGGAGTAGAAGTACAAGTCTAGAGATCTCTATACTTTCTCGAGAAAGCAGAAAGTAAACTAAATGAAATGCATGGAGCAACAGTAATTAAGGTGGATCGATTGTGCCTTTCTCTCTTCTCTTTCTTTGTGTTGGTAGGTTATCAACTATTATAGCTGGAATTGCGTTGTTTCATTGGAATCGGCGTGGTCGTGTTGGCTGGCTCTGAATAATTTTTTTAGTGTTCATTAATGTAAAAGGGAATGGCCAACTATCACTTATTCTCGTGTGTTTTAAATTAAATTAATTAAAGCTTGTCAATCGGGTCGGATCTCGGATGGATCCGACTTGTTTAATTTTATTTGGCTCGCCATACATTCTGTTGTTGAAGCTTTTAATTGTAATTAAAAATTATAAAAAGTTATCTACCCATTTTGTTTACAATAAAAAAAACTGTATTTAGAATGTGGAAATCTCATCTCATTCAAATGTACGCAAAATGCGTCAGAGCACCAAAACCATAATTTAAAAAAAAATCATGAGCACGTTCTAAATACAGTTTTTATTTTAGAATTAGATAGAAAAGTAATTAATTTTAATTTTTAACTGCAATTATCATTTTAAAGAAAACAAAAAAAATTAAATAGAAATATTATTGTATAAAGTCGGATATGGATCGAATCCGGATCGGATCCGAACGGATCTGTTCGGATCCTTTGAAATCGGATGTCCGATGGATCCGTATCCGACCGGTGACAAGCCTTAGTTTTAATTAACTTTAGCTTACGTCAATTCAAAACCCTTACCTACTGGGTATACACATGTCTTCATTTTCATCATACACACATAAATAGAGAAGTGGGTTATCGATTACCCATGAAAATTGGACTCAGTAATCAGTTGTGCCCCACAACTGATTACTGAGCCCACAACTTGTGGGCTTTGAATTGATTGGATTAATCAACACCAACGAAATTATTCAGAGCCAACACAAGTGACTACACCGATTTCAATTTCATACGCTTGTCATAAAAATCCATTCCGCAACTCTATACAAAATTGTAAAAACTACTCCTGCCATCACCAAATGTCGTCAAAATATGAGAATAATGTAATTATGGTTGGACCTAAAATGGTGAATTCTCCTTACACATTTAAAAAATGAGCTTCCGGCTCCTGTCTGATGACGAGTTAAAGCTTAAAACTCTGCCAATGCATTGGTAACAAATAACAGGTCTAAGAGGTTGGTCCCCAGCTGAATTTAGTGATTAAATAGCGGGAAGAATAGAATAAATGAATAAATGAAAAACATGAATTGAAATAAATTTTTTTAGGATTTAATGTTTTTTTGGGGGAGACCCTGAGCAAAAAATGCATTTGATCTCAATAGATTTTCTGTTGCACAAGTTGTGTTGAAATTCTTATGAGATGTCGACAAATAACACATTTTTTATTAGGAGTGTTAAAAAATAATTAAAGAGTTTTTATTTGTGCATTTATTCTATTATTTCGCGCATTCCCTGTCTCACCATCTTTTCCTTTAGGGAGCTAAGAAGAAGCGTCTGAATTCCTCGTGTAATTAGAGGATTTTTTATGAACACGTTTCTGATGTTCTTTCAACGTAGAATTCGTCCTCGCTGAGTACGTGCAGAATGAGCACTTCAAGTGCTTCTCATTCGAATGAATACGCTTGTGAGCGAGCAAGGCTGTTGGCTGAGTTGTTTTGTACGCACACACATTACAGGAATAAGGAGTTTCCTTTGTGTGAGTTCGGACGTGAGTTGTTAAACCCCCGCGGGTGTTGCACGAGTACGAGCAGAGAGAGCATTTGAATGGACTCTCGGTCAAATGAGTGTTCATGTGAGACTTCAAGTGACTCGCCTGATTGGCCTTGTAGTTACAGCCCGGATGTGTACAAAGATGAGGCTTCTCGCCGGTATGAGTTCTTAAATGAGCTGGCAAGTGAGATTTTTGCTTTGTAGTGTAGTCACAGTGTGGGCATTTGACCGGCTTCAAATCCGAATGAGTATTTCGCATATGAAGATGGATGGCTTGTTTTAGCTTTGATTTATACGGGCAGAGAGAGCAACCAAATGCCTTTTCCTCCTCATGAGTTTTCATATGACAATTCAGGCTATTCTTTAGTCCAGTTTTGAAGTCGCAGACGGAGCAGGAAAACGTCTTCTCTTTCGTGTGAACCACCTGATGAGTTGTCACACTTCCACTTGTTGCCGCAGAGTACTCGCATCCTGGTTGTGGACATTTGAATGGTTTCTCCCCAGTGTGAGTGCGCATGTGCATGACTACACTGTAACTAGTGATTGCTGTATACTCACACAGAGAGCAATGAAATGGCTTCTCGCCCGTATGCGTTCTTCTGTGAGTGGTCAGATGATCATGTCGGAGGAATTCCTTCGAACAGAACTCGCAGACAAGGGAAACGGATGGACTTTTTTGGATTCTCGACATTCCTATCAGCTTTCTTCAGTTGCTCCAATAACCTGTAAACAAAAATGGTAATTAATTACAGGTAATCAAATTCCTACGGTCAACAGAGGTGAGTGATACATTTCTCTTTGTACCATCGCATGTTGAGCAAGTGTATTTTTTATCTACCCATCAAAAATCCACACGAAATTTGCTCGTAATTCCACTTTATTTCATTAAAAAATATCCAAGCGTTAGTCAGCTACAGCTATTGGTAGGAAATAAAAAAGCCCAAAAATACGTCTTTAGTGTTGCAATTAACTTTTTAACTTTTTGAATTTCGAATTTTGAGCTAGTTTTGAAGTAAAAATACTTAAATCTTGCTCAGGGACGTCAGAAGGCTGTCGCAGATGCGACAGGCCACCAAATCAAAAAACTTTTCGCTCTTTATTTTGAGTTTTTACAACAATTAGTGGTTATAGAAACGGAAAAATGTATTATAGTTTACTTGTATTATCAAATACTTGTATTATCAATTTCTACGCTTACGCCGCATCTGCTCGGAGAGTAAAGACTTTTTTGAACAAATCAAAATCATGAAAACATTTGTTACTTCTCGGGGATATCCTGAAAAATGTATTACTACAGCAATTAATAGAGTAGCTTCACTTTCTCGTCACGCCCTTCTCTTCCTTCAACCTCCTACGAAACCTCAAAATACCCGCACTCCACTAGTCTTCACTTACTCTCCTCTCACTGATGAATTGTCACAGTCGGCAATCAATATATTCAAAAATAATCTTTTACCATTGTCGTTATCCAAAATATTTCCTGAACCTCCTCTGAAAGCATTTCGACGTTGTCCCAATATTCAACAATTACTCCGTCCTAAACGCAAAACCCAATCTGACCCCAATCCTGGTACCTTCCCTTGCAATAGATCCCGCTGCGTCACCTGCACCCACACCCTACAATCCTCTCAAATCAACATTAATGGGGTGTCGTTTATAATCAATAATCATTTCACCTGTACCTCTGGTTGCTTAATATATGCCATCACTTGTGATATTTGCCCTAACATTATTTACATTGGTGAAACAAGTAGATGTGGGAATCCTTTTCAAGAGCACCGATATGACATCATCAATGACAAAGAAACCTCTGTTGCCTGTCATTTTAATTTACCCAACCATAACGAGTCGAAATGCAAAATCACCGCTCTCTGTTACTCATCCAAAGAAAACTCCATCCGTAAAACCCTCGAGAAGAAAATAATTTTCAAATTTTCCTCCCACATCAACGGATTGAACAAAGACTTCATTCATTTAATTTTTTTTTTTTTTGAACTTTATCTGATTTTTTAATGTATAACATTATTTGTCTCCACGGCTCCATATTTTATTTGTTGATTTTATGCAATTTTTCTTAAGACTGTCAATTCTCCTCCCACATTTACTTTGTATTTATTTTAAAATCTTTACTGTCAATTAGAATTAACTCACTTTGCCGGAAGAAGACTTGAGTCGAAACGCGTTGTAATAAGTGTCTACTTTTTTCCTAAATTATTGAACTTCACCCATTTTGATTTTATTATAGTTTACTTACTTTTTGACGGGGACTCACAAATTGACTTAGCGCAACGACAAAATAATGCGAAAAATAGCAAAAATGTGGTCAGAATTCTCTTTACAAAGCCAAAAAATTTCCAAATTCCAAAATAGATAAATTAATACATTGGTAAATCCTACTTTTTCTAATATTATACCCAAAATTCAATAATTTTTCTCCCCGGAATCAATTACTCGTTATTAAGAAGTTGTAAAACACAAGAAAAATCTCTTAAACATTTGCAAAAAATTCAAAAAGGCTCACTTCGCTCACCAATTCCTTTGATTTCAACTAAAAATTTGCAAGTCGTCAAATTTCCTGAACACAAAACTCAATTTGGTTTGGACGAGTACGGGATTTAGGAAAATCAAGTCCTGTAGGGCGCCTATACATGGTCGGCATAATTTTGCCAATGTTTTTAAAAAAGCATGCAGAACCATGTAGAATTGTCCTGATGTAGAACTTTCCTCATGTAGAATCACTCGTACACTAATAATATCTGAGTATTAAAGAGTTCCGTGATTCAACTCAATTTATTTGAGTCCATTAAAATTATCAGTTGCTCTCACGAACATGGGTTTCCTTGGTCTTTAAAATATCCAATTCAACTTCCTTCCTCGGCATCACTTTAAGAGTCGTCATGGATATCGAGGAAACATTTTCTTCTTTGACATCCATTTTATTCTCTCTAATAAGAACAAAGAGACGTTCCAGTCTTACAAGTAAACGTCTTCAATTGATTAATTCCGATTGATCTGAGATTTTGCACACGGTTAGAGGGACCTATTTAAGGAACTTTTAACATTGGAAGTGGGTGCCAGAAAAATTTCCCTTGCCCACTACAGCCCCGTAAAGTTCGGGGACATTCACAACATTCAGAAGTCATTTCCGTTTTGTGATTCCCTTTTTTGAGCATGAAAAGTTCCGAGTGGCGTCGAACTTTTGCAACATATTTTTCCATTTCATTTCATTTGGTCGAGCTTCTTGATGGACATTCTCTAAAGCGGAGAGTTGAAATTCTGGAGGAATGGGAAAAAATAAAAACAGCTGAATTTCTGGAATGTTGAAAGTAAAAAGCATTTTAAAAAGTGACCAAAAAGAATAAAAGGATCTTGTTTAAACCCCAGGTAAATCATTTACTTTTCATGCTTTTGCGTATAATTTCATTCTTTTTTATTTAGGCTTACCACAGGTCATGTTGCATGTCAACCTGACCTCAAAATGCTTCAACTTGAAGAATCCTGACCTGAAACCTGAAATGTATAACCAGACATCAGACTGCTCTGAGATTTGACTCATTACAAATAACATAAATAATAACAAAAAATCACAATTGTTTTAGCACTTGGTTTTTTATATAAATCATCTGTGAATAGAAATTCTTTACTTCTTTTAGATACCTGGACGGGGCAGAAAGATTACAACCTTTTTTTGAGTTTGGACAATGGATCGAATTTTCAATGACTTCAAATCCCACCCAATACTACACCTTACATTCAACCATTGGACGTCTACGGATTTCGACAATGGAAACTTTTTGTCAAGCGAATCACCGACAAAATTCTTCATGATGGCTTAAATTTTGATTTGCAAAACAGATTGTTTATTATCCAAATGCACTCCCTCGTATTCAACCAGCTATAATCTGAAAGGTTTCGTCCCATGTGGATTTAAGCATGGTTCAAAAGTGGTTACATGTGTCCATATCCTGGAAAATTTGAAAATGTACTCCAAGTATGCTTTCCTAAAAGTTTAAAAGAGTGCCGTATCTGTGAGAATCCATCTTTTATTAAATGTAGCCACTGTGAAGAGGAGTTTTGTCTCCAACATTTTATTCAAAACTACTATATTCATTAATTTAATTCAAAGGATTTATTTTTGTTTCTTGTCACTTTCTTTTCATCTGTTTTAAAATTTGGTTAAAATAAATATTGATGTTAAAATGATTTGAAAAAAAAATACAAAACGTTTTAACTTTGACTTATTCTTAAAATAAAAATTGTAGCAGACAAATGTATTTAGTTTATAATAAATTGGGATTTGAAATGCAAAAGTTCGACGCCACTCGGAACTTTTCATGCTCAAAAAAGGGAATCACAAAACGGAAATGACTTCTGAATGTTGTGAATGTCCCCGAACTTTACGGGGCTGTAGTGGGCAAGGGAAATTTTTCTGGCACCCACTTCCAATGTTAAAAGTTCCTTAAATAGGTCCCTCTAACCGTGTGCAAAATCTCAGATCAATCGGAATTAATCAATTGAAGACGTTTACTTGTTAGTCAAAAGTAAACATTCGAAATAAAGCATTTAAACATGCTTTAGCGGCATGGAAATTGTGTTGTTGAATAAAAAATCCGGAGTGGTGAATAAAATATCATATGAAAAAAGGGTTGACAAAGAATCCGACATTTTTACTTGACTTTTGTGCGTTCGGTAAGGGAGACGCGGGTAAAAGTATACCACTTTCATTTGTAGAAATATATTCTGTTTTACTACGAATATAATTTTCACACCATCTGAAAGGCTGTTCATCCATTACCATTCTGATGCAACAAAATAATTTTTTTGACAATAATTGAGCCCGTATGAGCCCTTTGAAAAACCGTCAAAGAATGTCCTATGTCGAGTAAAAAGAACCACCCCGTCGGGTAAAAGTATACCACTCTCTTAGATAATAAATACTCGCCCTTTTTCGTATTGTATACACGTTGTACAATGTAAAATGACTCAATAAAACCACTTTTTTTTTACAAATGTAAAAAAATAGCCATAACGAAATAAACAAAATGATAAACAACATTGGAAAACTTAAAATAAAAAAGTTTGTTCTTACAGTCAAGCTTTCACATAAAACCTAACTTATATTTTTTAATAGTTTACTTTGGTTTACTCTTGAGGGAGATCGGATGGCGGCTGAACAATTAAACAATAATTAAGAACTCGTGTATAATTACAAATTAAATACATTAGCAAAAAATTTCCTACTCATAATTACAATTAAGAGCAAAATTAATGAGAAATACGAATTCGTCGCGGACTCGAGCAAGGAAATCGAGAAGATATTGTGACGGTAAAGTGGTATACTTTTACCCGCATGAAGTGGCGATTTTTACCCGCTGTGAGTTTTTTAACACGACTTAATTTTCAAACGCTGTAAAATATTTTAGGTTTAACTTTAAATGTTGGAAAACTGTCCTTTTTATGTAAAATGAGCTAGAGATTCATTTTGACTCAAAATCTAAAAGTTTTCTACATACAGCTTTTACAAATAAAACTTTTCATGGAGGCAAAAAATATACCTTTGACTTTCTTTTGTTATCCAAAATCGAGTAAAATTTTATCGTAAGAAAAAAAGGTTTTCTACACTTTTTAAACATTTATTGTGTATTAAAACATGTGAAAATAGGTCTCAGCTTTCATGTGGTATATTACTTGAGTTTTTTGAACGTCTGAGGAGAGTTTTATAGGCATTTATGTAAGTGGTATACTTTTACCCACGGTATACTTTTACCCGCACTTCCCTTATATTTAGAATGTCCAAATTTTGAGGTTATTCAAAGTGATTGTTTTGTTTAAAGTCAGAAAATTAAAAACGAAAATTAGAATTCGTATTTTATACAAAAAAATTATTTTCGACTTCAAAAACTAGCCGAAAACGAATAAATTAAGTGTTTCATTTTTACCCGCACGAGTTCAACACTTTTACCCGCCAACAACATTTTTCAGCCACGTCGAACAAAATTAGTTGTAACTTTGCAAGTTTTATTGCATTTCAATGCAAAAGAATGTGCTTTTGTACAGAAAAGAGAGGAGAATATTTTAGGGGGTTTAATTTTATAATCTTTGATCAAATACTTTCTTTGATAATTGACTTTTCCTGGACGCAAAAAATGTGAGTTTGACAATCTTTTGATAGTCAAAACGTCACCTTTTTTCAACTTGAAAAATCAAAAGCTTTTTGAAGTCGTCGTGTTTCCGAAATGAAATAAACATATGTAAATGATTCTCATCTTTCATTTGGTATGCCTAGAATTATTATAGCATGACTAGAATTTTTTTATAATAATTACTGAAATTGGTACATGTTTACCCACCGTTCCCTTACAAAAGACACGACTGAAAGTGACGGGAAATGATTTATGAAAAACATCTTTTCCGCTTCCATGCCGCCTACAATTTCTAGTGCCGAGAGCGCCTTCCCCTGTAGAACGAGAGCTATTAGAATAGTTAACAATAATTCCTCAATTTTACGCGTAATCTGTGAGAGATGATGGCAGGGCGAAACAATGGGGAAACAAGTTGGAACACTAAACGCAGTAAATGACGCCACACTCCCAGCTGATTCTGAACTCGATAAAAGGACAAAATGAGGAATTATCCCACAATCACCCCGGCTTGATCTCCGTAAGCCTCCCGCATAAAACTCAAGACGGCCAGCCCGACCCCAAAAAGAAAGACATAAAAAGTGGCTGTAACGAGAGAATCCCCGAGATCAAGAGGGGTCATTGGCTCTTCCCTACCCTCCTCCTCGTCGCCTTTCGTCTCCTTAAAAAGCTTTCCTTCCGGTTCATCCTTAAATATATTTACCAGCCAGTCGTAAGGACGCCCTTGGTCCTTTCTCAAATCCTTTCGAGCCCACCAAAACGAGAAAATCCCTGACTGGACAAGAGACTGAAAAGCTCTCACCACCGCATCTAAATTCGGCGCCCGGAAATTCCAGCAAGAGGAACTCTCCAGGAACTGTTCATCCCCGATAAAGAACTTGCGCTGGAACAGGACAGGGAGGATCCTGTTAAAAGTGGAAACTTCTCTCATATAAATCATCATGGCGAATCGCTCACTTGCAAAGAAATCCCGGGTTTTGGACGGACTGTAGAAAATGGTGAAATTCACAACTTGCGCATTCTTTTCAATCATTTGATGGGTTCTGTATGTTGCGGAGCTCTCATCAATTCTCCCCCCCTGGACAAGGTTACGGAAACCAGTGAGTTGATTCTCCATTTCGAATCTATGCTGAACACTCAGAAACCAGATTTTGTACTGGTGACGCATCAGATCCTCAAAAGTCCTCGGACTGTCGTAGAGAATCGGCGAGATGCGGAAACTCTGGAGGGCGGACAAGTAAAAATTGACAATGATGAAAGAGCAGAAGATCCATCCCGTATAAAAACGGAGGAGGAACCGACGACGATCTCTACAATCAAAATCAACAATCTGGCAGAAAATCGGTGCGGTGATAACCCCAAGGGCCCCCTTAAAACTCGTCAAAGGTCCCACCCCTAATTTGAATAATGTTGCCACTCCCACAATGGACACTCCGAAGGATATCCAGACGGCCAGCTGGAACGGAGCGATAAAGTCATAGAAACAACTCGGCCGCTCCATGACCTCCGCATTCCCGTAAAGAATCTTTGACCCATCCCGGTCCACAACGACATCTACATCGTACTTTCTAAAGACCTGCGCGGAATGAAACGTCCCAATCTAGCCCCATGTACAAGTAGAAGTAAAGTCCGGCTTCGCCATGAGCTGGAGCCTGGAGAGATTCAAGTGTTTGACGAGGGCGAAGGCTAATTTTATGAGAGGGACCGTCGAGCCGCTTCGGGCCCGGGCGCATGCCTTTGCTAAACTCTGTCCGCCCACCTCCTTGAACCATTTCTCAGCCGAGGAGGGTCTGATGGGGATGAAAGTGAAGGCGGGAGCTCCATGGAAATTCCGTCGGGCTCGCTGGAAGTGCCGGCGGAAGGTGGTCAACGAGTTGTGAGCTGCGGTGCTGATGGCGGGCAAATTGATTGGGCGGATGCAGAGCGGCTTATTGTTCTCACATTTGAGTCGAATTTGAAACGAGTTTTGGTCTTGAGCTGGATTGGAGGATTTAAATTTGAGTGCAAAATAGTGAACGGGATACCGACAGTCCTGATAAGGAGCGGACAGGATGAGGGATTTTTTATCCTCGGCCAGTAGGAACAGGAAATCCTCAATCACGTTCAGCATCGGGAAGAGAAGCCCCATGGACTCTCCATCGTCGAACGGTTCACGGACATGTAGGACCGGGCCTTTAATTTGTTTTGCACTGTATGGGAAGGGGAGGAGGAGGAGGGTCCAGCAGTTACGGGCTCGTTGACCGAATTGATGTGATCGATTTACTCTCGAGAAATTATTAAAGTTCTGAACTCGGGACCAAGGGAAGTCCGTGGAGAGAGTGAGCGGCAGATTTTCTCGCAGAGAGTTCACAAATTGGTTTAGGTATTGATAAAGATCTTTAGGCTTTTCCGAGAGGATGATGAGCTGACAACTGTGTAGAGGGCTGAGAATTGTGGACAAGTTGGTTGCAATGACGGCGGGAGCATTAAGAATCGCCGTCAAAACAGGTAGAAAATGGGGTGGAAACATTAATGGACGGTACTTTGTTAACGGTGTGATAGGTTTTTGATAGAGCACCATTAAAATTGAAACCTTAAATGCCCAGAAACGAAGTCAACTGGTCGTGAGAACTCTGAATATTTAAAACTCGTTCGTTTACTTTCTGGGTGGACAAACACAAATATCGTGAGGGCAGACCCAAAACACAGGCATTACATACACAGCACGGTACTTTATTTAATAAATTCGATGGGTGTCCTACCAAACATGAATGTCCAAAAATCCTGTATGTCATTTTGAAGACCTTTCTTCAACTTTCCGATCCAACAAGCCTGATTGATGTACAGCCACGATTTTTCCTCATCCAACTCTGCCAGAAGCTGGCCGAGCCCACCGCCGAGCAAACAAACTCCAAAGATGTAGAAAATCAAATGAATATCCCACAAGTTAATGGCTCGGATTTTGTCATCGCCATTCATTTTCTTCCTCCCCACAGCTCCCGGGTTTTTCTGGAATCGGACTGCATCCCATTTTTCCCACAAAGAAAAATCCCGGATGTCAAGAGAGTCCGGATTCTATTGGGAACCAGATCCTTGTGATGCTTGTCCAGACGGAATGTAAAGAGACCGAAAGGCTGCCTAATGAAAGCGTCATCAGAGTCACGAGTTCTTCAAAGTCCCTTCAGTACTGCTGGAATTCATCCTCATTAAAGAATAGGACCTTCTTCGTATCCTTTTGTTGTTGAAATTCGCAAATTAATGTACAAAATAATAAACAAAGAAATTGGTAGAGCATAGATAATACTAGATTATTATTTTATTGATCTTTTCACTATTCTCATTGGCGCTCAAATTTACATTCAAAATCATATGCGTATGGACATAAGTTTAACAAGGGACTTGGAAAATCTCGGTAATAAGTTTATGATCGGGTACATGGGCAATCGGCATCTCTCTCACAAAGCCGCGTCTCCTTACAAAAGACCAATGAATCCGGACAGGCTTGGACTTGATCCCAAATCTGACCCGGCTCTTGACCCTCTGAACAGGAATGGAATAGCGTGCAATTGTGGGGGTCTGGGAAAAGTCCGTATCCTGGGCAAATAGGTGCGGGCGTCTCCTCCTCCCCCTCCCACCCACAAAGGGCTTTGATCTCCTTCACACTCGTCACTTCGTAGCCTTGAGCCAAAATCAACTTTTCCACAAAGAAGAATTCCGTATCCTGGTCATATCCCAACAACCCGGTTTGCGGCTGAAGAAATCCCAAAGTATTTTTGTACGTTTTGGGTATTTTTTGAGAATTTTAACATTTATTTAATTAAATTCTCAAAAGGAACTCACCCGCGTGAGAACATCCAAATTGATCTGATTCACGGTCTCCACCCACTTGTAATCGGTTGTGAGGTTCAGAATAGTCGTGTGAGGATAGTAAAAGTTGGGTTCTGCGTAGACGGTGGGGGATATGAATGGGATGTGGTAGACCGTGTCCTGTGACACGGCATAGTATTTGACGTAGAGGAAAGTGGGAGATATCTCACGATTGAAGCCGCTGCCTCTACCCACGCCGCCATTCATTCCGTCACCGTGCATGTAGAGAATCCCCCGGCCGCCCAATTTCCCTTTGAAATCTCCCGGCAAGTCCTCAGATGTCTCCGCATATCTCAAGCGGTCCGGTCGATATGCATACCAGCCATTGGCCTCGAAATCCGCAAGGGTGTCGATGCACTCCACCCGCTTTTCTACCTTCTCCTCACTATTTGCAAATCCCAAGCAGGCCGTCGCGAGAAGCACTGCAACGAGGAAAATTCGTGTCGAACCCATTTTTTCAATATACTGTTTTAAAGCTGCTGGGGATTTTTCAAAACTAAATTTCAAGTCAACCGACAAGGAACGCTTTGTGGATGGAAGTGTGTGGAAAAAAGAAGAGAGAGTGAAGACTAAAAGGTAAATTCCAGTGCGTCATTTTTATTAGAGTTCAAGTTCAAAAGTTTCAAGTAGTTAAAAGCAATTAAAACTAATTTGGATTGTATCTCTTCGCTCGAGAGACCATCCATCAAATTGAAATGTCAAAATCGAAGTGGGAGCTGCAAACGAATAGACTCGTGATTCATATGTTTCACGTTGTAAAGGCAGAATGTAAATTCTACTACGTACGTGGAAATTTTGATGATTGAACCAGCTAAATAACTCGATTTGAGTGTCGGTCTAGTGCACCGTTGTGTGTCTTTGGTCAATTCCGTGCAACTTGTTGACCAATCAATCAATTATTTATGAGTTGACAGGCAGTGTGTGAACAAGTATATTTAATTGAGTTGCGTGATGCTTTGGGAATGGATTTTGTGATTGATCAGTTAGCGTCAGATCTCAATTTCTTTCAATCAAATCTCTCTTAATTGTCAGTGGAAATGACTATATAAATATGTACGAACATCAGCACTATCAAAAATGAGTCCTCATTTGGATATTTACGCTTTAATATTAGGAAAAGTCTTTCAATAGGGAAAGCGAGAAATGGTAGATGAATGAATTAAATATTGAATTCAATAAGATTTTAATTATATTCTGAAACTGTACCACAATAACTCCATCTCCATTTAACATTTTTTGTCACATTTTTGACCTATTGAAGTGCAGTTTGTATTGGCAGTCTGTTACATATAATGAGGGGCCATGATTTGTTTTCTTGCTCAGTAAACCCAGTAGCGTTGATGGTTCTACAGCTCATTCCTTTTGGTCTACACAAATTGATACGCAGACTTCTTTACTGCTCTCCACGTGACACTATTTAAAAGCAAATAATTCCTTCATTTGTTTTGTTTGATTTTTATGTATCATTGCATTTCGACCTTAAATTGTAGTTTTAAAATTTGATGGAAAGAATTCAAATGGTGCTCGCTCGCTTGCGATTATCTATATAAGTTGCAGAGTGAATGAGAATATTCCAGAATTTACGCACATTTCTGCAACTCACTCAATTTGTCAATTTGCCTCCTGTGAGAGCCCTCAAATTTAAAATTCCGACTATAAAATTTGGAGATAAAATAGATAAAAGTGTCTTATTTCTGAGATCATGCAAAGGAAAAAAGCTGACTCCTTGCCAAACACTCTGCAATCGTGATTTTTGAGTCAAGTGCGACGCTTGGGTGGTTTCAAGTTTTGTTTAAGAAAATATCCATGGGCTTACTTTTGATGGATTTGCGGCATCATTTAGGGTGATTTGGAATGGATTCAGTGGTTCTGCGCAGTCTACCGCCTGCGCACAAGGTAAAAAACGCCCATTTTTGACAATTTTCTTACATAAAACGTTTTTGTTTCTAAATCGTCCGCCCACAAAAATCATTCAAATCATTATTGACCCGGATACACCTTTGATATGAGCTTGAGGTGAAAATCTAGAACATTGGGAATGCAGGCTGTGCACAAGCCTTAAAATGTGTTGATTGCCGTTTAGATCTGTGGAAATGAAATCTACAAAGAGATAAAATTGGATTTTCATCCCTGAGGCTCGACGATCAATCCATAAAATTATGACGGATTAATTATTAACTGGAATTTGTAAATGTATGTCATTAGATGAAATTTTTTAAATTAATTGAATGATAAAGCCACTTGAAACACACCTGGAATCGTCCTGATTGATTAATCAACTAAAAAGGAGACCATTTAAATTCCCTGTGAATTTGTCAACACTTTAATTAACCTGATTTCAATTTCAAGTTGGCAATTGGCGGCAACACCCTCCTGTTCATTTCTCCATTAAAAAAAATCCATAAAGATCGTTTGCCTCAATTTATCTTCGGAATATTTATTGACTTGCATACGCCGGCCATTTATTGTAATTTGGGATACTCAAAGTAGTGGGAATGTCGTTCGAATCCGCCTCTTCTCGACTCTCCCTGGCGATTCCCTTCCTTTTCCTTCTCGTCATTTCCACTTCCCTTCAACGTTCGTCACAATTTATTCATAAATAATAATATCGATTCTTCTCTCATTTGATCAAATGAAATTAATTCCGTTTGATGTGTTTCTTGCAGGGGTTGCGAGTGTCAGTGGGCCGACAACAATGGCGACGACGGAAAAGGCTCCGATTGGTAAATTCATCATCCAATTTATTTTGACTCATTCGTTTTTTTTTATATTTGTGTATATTTGAAATCCGTGGAATTTCTCTCTAGCAAGCGAGTGTCCTCCACCGCAAAACATTGCCCCGTGTACTTGCAATGCCGAGAGTCTGTTTTGCAATGGTGAACTTGGGGACGTTATCGACCAGGGGACGGTTGACCTTCTCTTCCGGGAAGTGCGGCGGGTCAATAACATCCCCGTCGGCCAACAACTCTACACGGAGAAGGAATTGTGGATTCAGCATACCGAAATGGAGGAATTGGATTTGACCCCATCATGTCACAGTCGCTTTACACGGATCTACATCCATTACAATTTTAATTTGATGTCCATTCACGGTCCGTTGGATTTGCCAGGAGGGGCAGACAAAGCATCCGACTGTCTCGGAACCATCGAGACGAACCATCTTCAACTTTCTGTTAATCATTTAACCAACGAGAGACTGGCGGATTTTTTCCCGTTCTTCACGCCCACAATTTATTTCATTAGCTTGTGGCAGCAAGGAATTAAGGGATCGTGGAACGGTTCCCGGAATTCCTCAGTGAGCGAATTTCTCCCGGGTATTTCCTCCCTCAGAGGTCTCTCAGAACTCGAATTGGATGGAAACAGAATTACTAGGGTGGGTGGTGGCCAATTCCGGAGTTTAAACCGCCTCACCTCACTGCTATTGTCTGGCAAAATGATGGTGGAGGTGGGGGAGGACGCGTTTCTCTTTGACGACGACGACGACTCCACCTCTCCGGATATTCCGAACCGGGATATTTACTTGAGTGATAATTTGTTGAATGATGCGAGTTTCCATCCGAATCACGGCCTCCAGAATTTCCATGGGGAAACTTACTTGCACCTGTATTATAACCGGTTTGAGGTCATTTCGGCCGAGAAATTCCAGCCTTTCCTCAATGTCAATACAAACAACACCATCGACTTCCAGTACAACAAATTTATATGTGATGCCCGTATGAAATGGCTGGCCGAGTGGATGACCCCATAATAACAGGTCATATCGCCTACAAACTTTATGTTGTTGTCGACGTGGGCCATCGTAAAATTGTGCTTGTGGGCGAGGACGGAAGAAATCCGAGCAGTTGCGAGCTCTGCTTCACCCTCGGACAGGACTTGCCGAATATTGCTGGATTTCTTCCGGAATGCCCCGATCCGAGTCCACCTGACCATCGTCCCCACACCCACATTCAACGTCATGTACACAGTCACACCTTTAAAGTCCGAACGTTGTTTTTCAAAGCCCATCTTGATGGTTTCGTAAGATGTCCAACGGACTTGGTCATTATTCTCATTGTTATTGTTGAGGAGAGCTGTAGCGGACTGAGGATCCCACTCAATTCGAGGTTGAATCGGGCAGAATCGGTGTCGTCGCCCTCTAAAGTCTTTATAACAGTAAATGTGAAGGTGGATTTGACTTATAGAGCTCGGGCTGTCCAGACTCCGGCCCTCTTTTGAGAATCTAAGGAC
>JAIUND010003243.1:0-16898 GCA_034699125.1 Gisinianus flammeolus
TTGCAGTGAATGGGTGGAATTTTCTTGGGTAGGATTAAATATTTTTATCGTGGAAAGGGTTTAAAGTTGAGCTTTGGACTCGAAAAGCAAGATATAGAGGAGTTCAAGATAAAGAATGAAGTTTGTTGAAATCCCATCCCGTCCCATGAACCACAAAATAAATCCCATCCCATCCCATCCCGAAACTTCTTGGCGTTTAACCATCTCATCCCGAGTTCGGGAAGGGATGGGACCATGGGATCGTGACGATCCCATCCCAATGCTCCTCTCTGATGTACACATAAAGCATTTCTCAGTTTTCACATTTTTTTCAACATTTTTGGATTTTCGAATTTCGAGGCCGCGTCAACTGTTTTTGATCAAGAAACCATCTACTGCTGCTCCAAAGCCGCGGTCAAAATGCTCACCAAATGCATGAGTGCGGAGCTTGCTCCTGCCGGGATCCGGGTGAACTGCGTTAAGCCCGCCTTCGTCAACACGGAGCTGGTCGGGACGATGTCGCCCGAGATCAAGCGCGACATTTTGGAACCCGGCCTCGCCCGACAAGTTTTCCACCGGCTCATTGAACCGTCCGAAATCGCTTTCGCCGTTCTTTTTCTGTCCAGCTCTCTGTCCGGAATGGTCACGGGGTCCACTTTGTCTGTGGACGCGGGATTCGGCGTATTCTAAATTGTTCAAAGCCAAGTCTGAGTTTGCGCGCATATATAAGCTTTGCTAATTTTCAAACTGCATTGTTTAGACTTTAGACCTGCATACTAATATATTGGTCAAAAGGCGAGAGCCAGGCGCACAGACAAATATACAACGAATTCCAATAAAAAACATGAAATAAATTTAGAAATTTTAAAAAAATCAGTCCGTGCGCGCATCATTCGACTTATAGAAATGCGATAAAACATTGACTTATTGATCTTGCCAATTAACGTCACTTTTATTTTTCTGGGACTCGGTCTCGAGATTTCGTTACATTTAATTTACTTACTATAGTAAATATAGTAAATAATATCATTTTTGTTGAATTTTTTAATTATGAAAACCTACACTTTAATTTCGTGACGACATTTGTCATTTGTCAAGTGTCCAGCTCACAATCCGTAAAAGTCAAATGGCTGGAGATGGAGCTGTGGGTCCTTCGACATTATTGTCTGCCATGACCTTTTCTGTCACCCTGAATTTTTTTACTATTTTACCCACAAAGACAGACGCAGTAGGAGCATTTCCGCAAATTAAGGAAAATCGTTATAGTTCGTTTGTGAACTTAACAGACGATATGTGTGGTATTGAGAAATAACTGCGGCCGATGAACTCTGGGCAGAGTTCAAGTGTGAGCAAGCATGCTGGATTTTAAATAACTTGACGTCTGATGTGTGGTTGTGTGTGGAGGTCAAAAGTGGCTGGGAATTTAGTGAAAGAAGGAGATTTTGATGTCGAGGAGTCCAAATCCAAGGAGGAGGAGAAAGAGAAGACATCCCACGCCCTTGATCTTCTTCCCGTGAATCAGAATTGTCCCCACGAACGTGATGGCAAAGACCGCGTAGAGCTCCGCGGCCAGCGTGCACCACACCATGAACTTTGACCACTTGTCCTTCTGCCAATTGTATACCAACCATTACCAATTACAATTACAATCACTATATATATCGTCTGTTAAGTTCAAAAACGAACTATAATTATTTTCCTTAATTTCGTTTTTCCGAGTTGACCTAGTCTGGAGGTCAAAGTATTAGAGAAGGAACTTTGGGTCAAGCGACATTCATTCAAGTTCCATCTCTAATACGTTGACCTCCAGAGCAGGTCAACTCGGACAAACGAAATTAAGGAAAATAATTATAGTTCGTTTTTGAACTTAACAGACGATATATTTATTTATACCTACTCATACTCACGTAATTCATTCATTCATTCAAAAAAACAATTGCGCGCGGGAAACTCGAAAACAAATTTGACACTTTAACTTCTGCCCATTGAATTCAGATGGGAAAGCCGGACTTTGTCCGATGCAAGCGGAAGCTGCCAAATACTCTGGAGCTCCAAAGAAGAAGGCAAAGATGATGATGACGCGGGACATTCAAAGTCATGCGGATTCACATCAAATTCAAAAACAAATTCAACCCGTGGAAACTCCCGCCTCAGCTTCAGCTGGCGGTCACTCGTCGTTCCCTTTCTATGGTCAAGGAGCAGTGGTTCACGGCGCAGCCGCACCTGCAACTGCAACGGCAGCAGCACCAACGTCAACACCTTCAGCAGCAGCAGCAGCAGCAGCAGTAGCGACAGCGACAGCGACTCCATTTAATTTAAATCAAAGCGTGGGGGACTTGAAAATGAATTCAAGCCCACAAGGAGGAGGAGCTTCGTCTTCATTTTCCTCATTTGCGCCTGTGCCTGCACTCCAATCTGGCTATGGTTACCCGCTTGGGCAAGTCCATCTGGCCTGCGTTGGGGATTGGAATTGCCCCACGGACCTTAAATGTTGCTCCAGTGACATTTCCGTGTACAGTGATGGCGCGTCCATCGCACGAAATACAAATCCAACGTATGGAAACTGCGTGGAACCTGCTGCTGCGAGCACATGAGGATTTCCTCAAGGATTTCTTCAATTGCTAATATATGTGAATTTGAATTGAATTGAATTAAATTAAAGTCAATTAAAAGGAAAAAGGAAAGAGGAGACATTGTATAGGAAATTTTTGAGCAACAATTTTTGGAATCGACTTTATAGGAATTTGGGACCAAATTAAAATAAGGTTTGGTTCCTCAATCCTTTTGAATAACAAAATGATTAACCACATTAATTCATTAATTAAGTTCATTGAGAACGGGAAATTTTCCGTTTATCTTTTAATTCAAATTCAAATTCAAATGAAGTTGGCCATTATAACTAAATTCGAATTTATAGCGGGAATTCTTTTTTTTTGTCTTCCCCATTTAAATTTGAATTGGTCGTTACTGGGGGTTACGTTTCCTTTCGTTTGGAGGCAAAACAAAGAAATTAAAACATCCACAGATCAAAACGACGCGTCGTTTGACACACCTTCCAAAATAAATTAAAGCGAAAATAAACAGTTTAAAAAAAATAATTGCCGGTGTGAATTTGCAACTCGAAACTGAAAAATTTTCTTCTCTTTGACGGACGGATTTTCCCGTATATTACATTTGTGTCATTTTGCTCTCAAAAATCCACAGCAACAACAACCTAAAATTTGATAGATTTTTGGTGGTGGGGAAATGTCGAGTGATTACATTCACGTGGTGTCCCTTCAAATCAAATCCGGTCCCAAGAAATTTTCTCACTACGCCGGCGGCTCCATCCTGAGCCCAGATCTGATTCTCACTTCCGCCTCCGCCGTGTACGGGCTGGACAAGACTAAATTCCGGGTGGTTGCGGGGACTTTGAGGCTGTCCGAGAAAAATCAGGGGCGAACCGAGTCCGCCGTGTCATAGATCCTCATTCATCCGAATTTCGACCCGCAAGTCCTCCTCCCTTTATATTATATATATATTTTAATTGTTGAATTGTTTTCACTCCGCAATTTCCCCGCGCGCCTTCAAGGAATTCTCGAGGATCGACAAAATTAAATTTTTAAAAAGGCCGCCCTTTTTACATAATTATGAAATTATGAATATATCGTCTGATAAGTTCACAAAGGAACTATAATTATTTTCCTTAATTTCGTTGACCTGCTCCAAAGGTCAAATGGCTGGAGATGGAGCTGTGGGTCCTTCGACATGATTGTCGGCTATGACCTTTTCGGGTCACCCTGAATTTTGTCACAATTTGACCCACAAAGACGGACGCAGTCGTAGCATTTCCGCAAATTAAGGAATATCCTTATAGTTCGTTTGTGAACTTAACAGACGATATGGAAATTTGAAATTGTAGATGGACAAATGACCGAGATGGCGCTCTCCTCCGCCTCGTCAAACCCTTAGAATTGGACGGTTGGAAAGTGGGTAAAATCCGGGTGAATGAGACGGCATTAAAACTGGCGGAGGTGTTGAATGTGTGTGGGTGGGGAAGCGTGGATGAGGAGGGTGAGAATTACCCGGACATCCTCAATTACGTTCAAATCCCAGTGTGTGACTGGAAGGAATGTGGAGGGTTCTACCCGGGGGGTCGGGTGACCAAGGACATGCTCTGTGCTGGATTCAATGGTGGGCCCTGCTATGGGGATAGTGGGAGTTCCTTGACTCGAGAAGAAGAGAATGGAGAGCTATCATTGGCTGGCATCGTGTCCTGGGGGCGAGCCCACGTGTGCACCGTGGGAAATGAAAGTCCCGGAATATTTACAAATGTCCTCACCCTAAATCCTTGGATTCAAGGATTTTTAAATCATCATCATCATCATCATCATCATCATCATCATCATCATGATCCCGCCAAAGCTAAAAAATAAAATAATGGCCAAAATATACATATATATCGTCTGTTAAGTTCAAAAAAAGGTCGATAATCGTTTGGCCCCCGACGCAGTATATCCGTATGCACACAATGTGTATTCACCCTCTGGGGACAAAGGATTATCCTCCTTTTTTGAACTTAACAGACGATATATCATATATCATACAATACAAAATATCAACATCCCGCCATATTTTCTTATTGAACTTGAAGAAAAACAACCTGTTTCTATATATATACTTATAGTGTTTAAAAATAAATGATAAACACACGGAAAAAACATGCGGGAAACTCAAAAAAAAACTCGGATTGTTTTTACTCATTTAAAATGTGTAATATGGAATATATATTATATATTCCTTCATTTACAATAAAATTAAAAATTGTTACGAGTAACAATTTTGGGTCGCCATAAAGTGAAATACTTCAGAAGCGAAGCTCTATTCTCTCTTTTGTCCATCCGCACGTCCGCTCATCTATACTATACCAAATGAAAACAAACTAGAAATTTTGACACCCGGACGGGGATTCGATCCCGGTATTTTATGGAAATTCCCTATTCGTGGGGAATTACATTCACTGACATCTTTCAATTGACCCAAGAACTAATCAATGAACAAGCGTTTTGAAAAGTTGTTTTGAATTTCCCGCCAAAAGGGACAACGTTTTAAAAAAATTTATTTAAATTTCCAGCCAAAAGACAAACGTTTAAAAAACGTTCATTTGAATTTCCCGCCAAAAAGGACAAAATAGGGCAAAGTTATGTACGCTAATGGAAATGATGCAGGACAAAATGGATTGAGCATAGGATGAAACTGCACAGTGGAATATTCCATGTGCTACACTCCAGCACACGCATATCCAGCCGTTTCATATCGTCTGTTAAGTTCAAAAAAGGTCGATAATCGTTTGGCCCCTGACGCAGCATATGTGTATGCACACAATGTGTATTCACTCTCTGGGGCCACATGATTATCGTCCTTTTTTGAACTTAACAGACGATATGTACCTGCGCGTGGATGACAACGTATATAGGAAGCCCCTATACGCTATACACTTCCACGTTGGATAGCATGGGAGTACATACGAAACGAAGTGGAAAATTACATATGCTTAACACATAGGAAGACGGACGGACAGACAGGCAGACGGACGGCCAAAATGAATACAGTAGGCAGCTTTGCTTCTTAAAAATGATAAGAGTGCCCACAGCTAAACTGTTGCCACAGGACGGGAGTCAATTTGAATTGGATGAGAGGGGATTTCAAAATATTGGATGAGCGCCTTCATAAGCCCACGTGCTCCAGGAAATCCTTCACGTGGTTTTGATAGTCGTGCGGATGGAAAGCCAGATGATGCACATGCAAGGATTTCTCCCACATTTTCATCCGAACCTGTGTACAGAAAAAATAAATAATAATAATAATAATGAAAAGACGCCACGAAATTTAATGGGGGGGGGGAGGAGAAGACAAAAAAGGAGGGAAAGGCAGACATTCAAATTTGGCGGTATTGTTGAATTTTCTGAATTTTTTGGACATTTTGAAATGTTGTGACGACATATACTGTCTATCCATATAAAAATAATTTTTTTGACTTGATTTGGAGTTGGCGCGCGGGGCAAGCCAACACATCCTCGCCCGCGCGCCAACTCCAAATCAAGTCAAAAATCATTTTTAATAAAAAACTTTTATACGGATGGACAGTATTATGTATGTGTATTGACAGTATATATATATACTTGAACTCCGCTTTGCTCCCAATCCTTGACGGTGCGGGAAATGAATGCGGGAGGAGAAATAGGGTCATTTTGACAGCCGAAAAAGAGGGATGGGACGAGGAGGAGTGGGGTAGATTGGAAGACCTTCAAGGAATTAACAACATGCTGGTGGGTCCAATTGTGTCCAACGGAGCCTCGTATGTACGCACTCAAAGTGAACTCGCACATGTTCCTGGAACGAGGACTTTGAGGGAATAAGCCAGTACTGAGTCCCAAAGGTAGACTGGAAGCCTCCGCTGGACTATCCCAAATCTGACCAATGAACCCTTCAAGAGCCCCTTTATATTTCTTTGGGTCTTCCGAGGACAACCGGAGAACTTCACCCCAAATGAAGGAACCCACGGAAAAACCATGAAGGAGCTTCGTCTTGTAGTTGGGATAATTCCGGCAAGCTCCTCCGAGGAATTCCAGCAAATCCTTGGCAACCGCCTATATTAATATATAAGTATATCGTCTGTTAAGTTCAAAAAAGGATTTTCCTTAATTTCGTTTGACCGGGGTTGACCTGCTCTGGAGGTCAAAGTATTAGAGATGGAGCTTTGGGTCAAGCGACATTATTGTAGAGCAGGTCATGAGGGACAATAATGTCGCTTAATCCAAAGCTCCATCTCTAATACTTTGACCTCCGGAGCAGGTCAACCCCGGTCAAACGAAATTAAGGAAAATGAGTATCGTCCTTTTTTGAACTTAACAGACGATATATATATATCGTAAGGGCATTTTAAAATAAATAAAAGGGCGCGTGTGTGTGACCTTGTGACCTTGTGACCTTAGAAAAAGAAAAAAGAAAAAAAATCCCAAAATGATTGAAGATTGACCTTGCCACCGGTGCTGGGCCAGGCAGGGAACAGGATTTGTGGGCTGCTCGTCCTCACCAGAAGCACGTCCAGCCCTCGATTCAGGTAAAGTCGTCGGGCGTACTTGAGGACGTGACTTTTCTTCGCACTCACCCAACATATCATTACGACCAAGGGTGGTGGTGGGCCCTTCTTTGCGAGTGGTCCTCGTCCTTGACCTCGACCTCCACCTTGACCTTCTTCATCATCGTGATCTTCTCGGTCATTGAGGATGTGGGCGGCTGGGACGTTTGTGTGACTCACGAGGAGCTCCATGCTTCTTCTTGGTCTTGGATTTGGGGTGGTGGGCTTGAATAATTCATGTTGTGATGGAGGAAGAACAAGACTTTGGAAAGACCGAACGGGACTTGTAGTCAATCCATTTGAAATTTTGGAATTCCGATTCCGATTAATCAATTTGAATTGGCCATGACCAAAGCCAAAGCCAATCCAATTCCATTTGAGTATGGTCTTTGGAGCCGCACCAGTCATCGTCGCAGGATGAAACATTATGTGTGTGTGTGTGTGTGTTTGCTATGATGAATTCAATCTTTTTAATATGCACTATTCAAATTAATGAGAGTACAAAGTACAAAGTACAAATCCGCGTCCACACACATCACACACACATATCAATTAGTCTAGACGGTCGGGAGCAATGTCTTTTTAATGCCTCATTTATCTTTTGTACGCTTCTCAATTGACAATTATAGTACATAATCGTATATTACTTTACTCCAATTTAAACACGCACCCACAGGTCCCAGATAATTTTTGCAACAATCATTAACAACGTGTCATTACATCGCCATTAGTCCAATCTTCTTTCTCATATTCCACACATTTCATTCCCATCATCAGCATCACAAATCACACACATCAACATTCTCGCGCATATTATGTCATTCAGCGTGTGGAGATGAATTTTAATATTATTACAATATATACAATTGAAGAAGTGAATATGAAAACCCGCCATATATACTATACTTTTCACTTTTGTGCATATTAATGTGTAGAAAAACATGGGCTATATTTTATTATATGTAAAAAAGTTAAAAGTGTCTATAACAAAATTGCAAATATTTTTTATTAATTTACAAAGTTTATATAGTTAAATTCAAATAAAAAATATATGATGATTTCTTTCTTGTGATTTTTTGGAATTACAAAATCATAGAGAAACGCCGTCGGCGCCAAAGCGGCAAAAAAGGAAAACTCAAATATCTCGTCTTCTAAAAAGTATATAGTATGTGGCGGGTTTTCTTATCTCCTTCCCCAATTGTATATACATATTCTCTCAAATTTAATTCTTAACGACCGGAATATACTGAACTTAAACAATACTGCCCCAAAATATGCTGCCTTCCTCAGGAAACATGGGTAGCCGTGTGAAATATTCCTGATATTGAAACCCAACTTAACTTTTGTCAGTCAATACCTTCAGAATGATTGGTGAAAGTCTGGTGAGGGTGGGCGTTAGAATATGACATCAAACCCCTTCAAATTACTTAAAGTAGCATCAAACGTCTTCCCATGGAACAAAGTGTTGACACAGTACCGGAATCTCATGTGAAGTCTCAAGTTGCCCCAAAAATGTCTAAAAGCGTCTTACCTATATGGTCGTACCACACCCGACCAATACAAAGCCTCACTTTGTCCCATGAGGGGGTCATATGGGTGGGAGGGGTCAAAAAGTGTTTTTCAGCCAAAATGTTACAAATTGTCTGAAAGGCGTTTTTGACCATATTTTGCACACTTGACCCCACCCTGACCCCGCTACCCCGCCCCCACGGCCCCCATTTCCTGTTTAGAGTAGCTGACCCCGGACCTATAAGATGCAAAATTTTCTATCTCTTAACGTTCTCTTAAAATAGCGTTACAGACAGACACACAGCTCCATAATATAGACAATATAAGGGGGGTTAGATATGTATTGCATGCAAATAAGTTATTAGAATTGGTCAACTCACACAGTCGTTATAGTGATCAGAGTGAAATGTTAACCACACAGTGCATATATACAATATAGAAGGGTGTAGAGTTCCTTCAAAGTATTATATCATTGCTATCTGAGTCCATTTCATTTCCATTTCTCCCCCTGTGCTCCCGCTTTTTGTTCAAATAAATATACCAAGAAAAAGAAAAAAATCAATATACGAATTCCAGCTGTTATTCTATGATCTGGAAGGTTTACGTTCAAGTCCATGATTCTCTTCACACCCACAAATTCCTGCGGATTCTCCGAAATTGAATTGTACAATTGGGAAAGGAGAAATTTACATTCGTAGTTTTACATTTGCATAGTCATGTATTTGTATTTATATTGTGGTATTTACGTTTACCGTAAATACCTACGTTGATGTACGACGTAGTTTTTTGGGAAAGTAGTGAAATTGTGTGTGTCGACATATATATAGTCAAAATGTTTCCCAAGCTTTTCCTTTCACGTCTCACAAAAGCAATTTAGGAAACATGAGAAAGGCTGTTTCGTAATTTTCGGTTTTAATTAATCATTTTTTTAGTTTCCCTTATTCGTTTTTACCTTGTATCCACAGCTTTTCAATTGACCCCATTTTGGTCGGGAGTATATAAAAATTCAAAAAGTAGGTATACAAACTATACCATTTCCCATATCAAGTCATTATTAAAGTGAGGTTGCGACTACAGTTATATTTATTCTTGGAAGAATTTAAATTGACAACCAGAGAGAAATTTCTTTTCTTTTCCTCGCTTCAAAAATATAAATAGAAAACAACAAGCAAACCCAACGGACGAATGAATCATGCTGACACGATCAGATTTGAAATGGAACTTTGACGCGTTATCCCTCGCGTCCGCCGTCTGTATGATCCCGATCACGTTCCATGGCGTCACGGGTCGAATCGTCCCACAAAAGGCGTCCATCCGGAAGGAAAGGATTTTTAAATGCTGGCAAGTGCTCATGGGGTGTCAGCTGTGTTTCTTCATGATCCGGACTGGGCAGTCCGTTTTCATGTCATCTTCGTCATCGTCGGACCAGGATTTGGATTTCACACCTCTCATGCTCATCACGTGTGCGGGTTATGGCATCGTGTTCCTCATCACTCACTTGATTTTCATGACGGAACAGAGTTTGAACATGAAAGTGTACAATGAAATCCTCAAGATGTATGACAATTCCTCCAAAACAACACAACAACAAGAACAATCGGGATGGGGGAAGAAAAAGAAAAGTGTGATGGAACGGCTCATTCCGTTCATAGCATTGGGCCTGTACAGCTGTCTCCCAATCTACCCGGCTCTTTACATTCTCGATCTGGACTTCCCGACTCTTCGGATCTCCGTGATTCCGGTGGAATGGAGGAATGTCTGGATGATTGGACTCTGTCTCTCCTTGGACACGCTCGCCTGCTTCGTCATCTTGACATGGTCCATCTACTACATTTTCATCATCCTCTCCGTTTTCATTACTCATCCCGCCGTCACACAATCCATCATCTCCGACATTCGCATGTATGTAAATCCCCACAGATTTTCATCATGTAAAAAATAAAAATTAGGAGAAATACAGATATACAACATTTTTTGATGATGTGATGACGATGTGGGATTTTTTCACATTTCTTATATAGAAGGAGGAGCGATCGAGATTCGTTTGGATTCCAGTTGGTTCTGGAATCCATCCAGGCTCTACGAGAATTGGAAACTACAGTCAAATTCTTCAGTTTGATGTTTTCGCGGGTTCTCTGGCTTCAAAAGCTCATTTGTTTGACTATGAGCATTTTGGGTGGGTTTTCGGCCATTCGACTTGCACACGGAAATCCACTGCTGGCCTTCGTTTATGGAATGTGCAGTGTGGAAGGCGTCATTCTGTACGTGTCCATATTCCAACTGGCATATCAAGTGACGGAGGCGTCCGAGGAGTTGAGACGAGTCATTCGGTGGACAGTCAGCCGTCATCTGAGGGATCCCAAACAGCAGAAATACTGTCAGACCATTTTGGAGTCCTTTCCGCGAGTGGAAGTTAAAGTGGCCGGATTTCACACGGTCGAGCGGGAGTCCATTCCCAATTTTGTGGACTTGGTTGTCCATGAAATCGTGGAACTTCTCCTCACTCTATAAAATAAATCCACCCGCACGCATTCGAGTTGTTTTAGTTTTATTCCAAAGACCTTCATTTCCACAATCAATTGGTGACTGACAAGGCAACGGCATGGAAAAACCCTTTCAGCTCCACATTCTGCCAGGCAGAATCTGCCTGTGTGCTTTTCCGTTTTTGATTCTGACATTTTTGTGAAGGAATTTTCAAATTGCGACTGAAATCATCTCTCATTTTTTCTTTGTGTATATATATCGTCTATTTTTCAATTTGTATTCATTTTAAATAAGCACATGGCAAAAACAACTGATTGTTACAGTTTCAAGTTTTGGAACTTATACGAACGAATTATTTGCATAAAATGCAGAGAATATCATATATACGTATACTTACAAACTTTGGTATGTACTGTCCATCCGTATAAAAATGATTGTTGACTTTGTTTGGGCGGCGATTTGATGTCCTTGGAATTTGGAAGCGAAAAAAAGCTTTGCACCTTGGTTTAGCTTCCAAATTCCAAGGACATCCCATCGTCACTCGCGCCAACTCCAAATCAAGTCAAAAATCTTTTGTATACGGATGGACAGTAGATAGAACAGGGAAATACATATGTAAAATAAATATCGTATACTTATAGTAATACATACGTACAAATTCCGAAATGGAAAGAATAAATGTGAAGGTGAGAGAGAATAATTTCTCAATTAAAAATGAATTGGAAAGCATTGGAATTTAAATCCTTCTCCTCCAATAACAACTGTGTAAAAAAAAAAAATGCTGTGCCGAAAGCCGAATCAAGTGGAAACAGCAGCAGTAGCAGTCGCAGTAGTAGCAGCGCAGGAAGTGAGACACACGTTTAAATTCTTCACAGTCAACGTGATGAAGATGCCTTGAAGTGTCTTCAGAGAGATGGTGACTTTGTTCACGTCCAGGACACCGCACCCACAGGGTGTGGCGTGATTGTTCCCATTGGATGGTGATCCACCACAATTAGTGCACGCGAATCCACTCACGGCCACCTTGTCTATCACGCTCGATGCCAGCCCAATGTTGTCCTTCAACACAATCCCGGATAATAGAGCTACACAAGTTTTGGGAGGATTGGAAGCAGGATGGAAACCACAAGCCTGCTCCGGACATTGATTAGACGCCACTGACAATCGGACGTCATCTAGTCTCACCGTCAAGCCAACCCCGCCGGACAACAATGGGGAGAGGGCGAGCGGGTTGAGGGTGATTGCACATGCCCGCGTGGGACAGCTCATCTGGGTGGAGGTGGAGGATTGAGAGGTACAAGGGACCGCACTCGGCACCGTGTCCCCACTTTTATAGGATGAACATCCACATCCGGATGCTTTGACTCCCGAGAATCCGCATCCGCATGGACGGCAAACTGTGGAGGACCAAAAACAACCAACAAATACACAACAATGAAATCCAACAAAATCCAATTTGACGATAATATATAAGATACACATGAAATGAACTTTGTGCACATGCTTCAAAATGACTTTTTTTTTCTTTTGTTTCCAAAAACCCCGCAATCCGACTTACATTGCTTGGAGAGACGGACGGCTCCTCCCCTTTGGACAGAGGAACAGATGATTCCGACGACTTGGACTGGACAACTTCTGAGTTCATCATCTCTGGACCATCAATGACGACTTCCATCGCCTCAACGGAAGCTATAAAAACAGCAAGAACAATGAGAAATTAATCCGCACGTTCGTAAATACGTTGAAGTATTAGCAAATGTTTCCCTCAGCAAATATTTTTGTCATGGACATATGAAAATGGACAAGATGACAAATGACAAATGACAAATGACGAAAAAAGGACACAAGAACTGATTAGAAAAATGTACGTCCAAATATATATATAGGAACTGATTGTGAACCGGAAGTCTTCCTAGTTTTTTCTTACCCCGAACGGACCAAGGCAAAGATGAGAGGATGAGGAGAGTCCAGGTCAATAGGTCAACTGCGAGAGCCGTCAATTTCATTTTGACTTTTGTTGTTTCGATGTGGACTTTGACTTTGAGCCTTTGATGACAATTTACGAGTATATATATAGAAAAAAATGAGGAAAAACAATTTGAGTTTGTTCAAAGTTGGCGGGGAGGGGGGAAAGACGGAATTGAAATTTGGAATCGGACTGGAATATTTGGATTTTGAATTGCAAGTGCAATTGCAATTAAGTAAAATTGGAGTTGAGTTTCTAGGGGTTTTTTGTTGTTGTTCTCGGGTTGAGAGTGAGAAGAAGATTAATGAGTCCTTTCCTCTCACCTCCAGCTTTTTATATATAGTGCGTGTGGGGAAACTGGTGAAAATATGTGACTGACGGATTTGGTGTCCGGAAAATTACCAGCGGAATTAACAGAAATATATTAGAGAGGATTTCTTTTGCAAATATAGTCCAAACTCCAAAGTATACTTACAAGTATATAATTTCCAAATTTTTTTAAAATCTTCTTGAGCTTTATGTTATCCGGATTACGGATTATAATTTTCCTTGAATATTGAATACTGAATGTGGACAGAAAGAGAAGGGACGCAGTTTCCCTTGGGTGATGGTCTCGTCAATGTACTTTGAGGGTACATTTCCACAGTTCCTATATATAGTTGTTAATCGGCTAAATATCGGGTTCAGCTCTTCAGCCGTCCGTTGACTGTTTTCGTGTGCTCATTCAAATGATAAAAAAAATATTGCTAAGCCGTATTATATATATATGTATATTATTATATATTTCCTTTGTACTCTTTTTTTGTTTGGTTGTCGAGTCAAAAGGGATTCAAATAAAACTCGGCTCACAAAAGATTACGACTAGTCGTCAGCTGACGACAAACGCTATCAGAATCATGAGAAAAATCCAGACATATTTGGATTTGGAGTTTGGACTTAAAAAGGCTCAAGACTTTATACTAGTAGAGTATAAAGCTGAGGGAACAAAGCCCTTTTTGCCCCCAGGCAAAATGCACTATGACTATATGAGGGAACGAGTCGATTCCACATTCTCATACACTCGTCCAATAGAAATACATTACGCCAAACAAAACGCGTCTTTTTAACGTATAAATGACTGTTTGTTCAATATATCGCTAGAGTGCACGGGCCTACACGTGAAAAGGGTAACAGGGGCATGGTATGGGGATTTTTGTAATGTCATATAGCCTGGTTAATTTTCTATGGTATTGGGGAACTGCATAGAAAAACGGGCCGAAGACGTGGATCTATAGTTTAAAAGATATTCGAGTTTTCCTTTCGGCCGCTTTGGCGCCAAGGCGTTTCTTGATGATTTTTAAATTCAAATAATCACAAGAAAAAAATCGTCATATATTTTGTTTGAATTTAACTAAAGTTTGTAAATTAATTAAAAATATTTGCAATTTTTTTACAAATTTCTAACATTTCCTATAAAAATAGCCCATATTTTGGTGCATATTAATATGCAAAACAGTGAAAATACGTCTTCGGCCCGTTTTCCTATGTAGTTCCCCAATTAATGACGAGATTTCCAACTTGAAATCTATGCTATATGGATTTATTATAGGGAAGGAACTCACTTGTATTCACTAATATATATAGAGGAGACAATCAGCTTCGGATTGTATATAGTTTAACAGGTGACCAATTCACTAAAAATCACGGTTACTCACAATCAGTATCGAATTATATTTACTTTTATGGAAAAGGAACCGTCCGAATTTGGCTTCAAGGTATTTAAATTTCAGTATATAATTGTATTTGTATTTATTACGAAGAATAAAAGATTCGACTATCAAGTTGAGAAATCAGTATTGAAGTGTTTGTGTATATATATAGATGAAAATCCATACAGAAATTTGGTTTGAACAGAGAACCACAGAGTAAGATACGCGCTATGTCATTGCATTGACAAAAAGACAAGGCAAATTAACATTACACTTTTTCATTCCTCATGTCCTCGCGCTCTCGCTCTCTCTCACATTCGTCATCATAATTGTGGCGAGCGAGAGTGAAATCGATACAGATTTTCCTGTCCGAGTTTAAATGAAGAGGAACTCTCGTTCTCATTTCGCGTTTTGTGTGTTATAGCTGTGCCACCTGGGCATTTTCCATGACGCACAAAACGAATTAAAAATGTGTGCAAAAATGAGCCTTTTCCTTTTGCACGCTCATGAGTTTAGATTTTAGATTTGAATCATTTCCATATATATATAAAAACGGCAAATAATTCCGAACATATAGCCTAATATGCACGTTTAATATGTACATATGTATATTTATATACATATACATAGTCATATAGTCTATTATGTATAATACATACAGAGAAATCTCTGTGAGATTTAATGTGTAGTATTTAAAACCCCCCGCCTCCTCAATTTTCAAAAAAATGAATGCCTCTGCACATTTACGAAAAATGCAATCTGTGCATTTGCAAACTTGGGCAAAAATGCCAAAGAAATAGAATTATACATAGAATTATCTCAAAGAAAAGACTGGTTTTATTCTGATTCATTTTCCTCATTTTACAGTGAGTTTACATATGGAATGCTCATATATTGTTCTGAATTCAAATATTTCCGTGGCTCCCGCTTTCAAACTTCTTCTTTTTCAAATCCCAAGATTCCCCCCAAGAAAATAGAAGTGGAAGAGGTGGAATGGCATAATGCAAAATACAAATGTAAAAATTGTTCAGATCATTTCAAATTCTCTTTGGTGTCCAATTTAATTCATTTATTGGTATGTGTGTCTTATGGATCAGTGTTGAGTTTCTAAAATTTGAAATGGACTCCAACGCGCGGGGATTTGGAGTTTAAACGGGATTTAAAATTCCAAATTTGTGTTCCTTTTTGAATTTTAATTGCGTTGACGATTAGTCGTCTTCGTCGCTGTCGAGTGGATCGAGATAAAATGGTCGCATGTTTGGCCATTTTTTGCGTTCGTTGGCGGCCGCCCGGCAGCGGCATTTGAATTCCCGATTCACATCGTCCCAAACCGCCAAATGGCCGAGTTGAGAAGTGAAAAAGCCGCGATGTCGTTGGGGAATGAAGCAACACCATGGACAATGCATTTCAAACGCCACCGGCGGATTTGCCCACGTTTCCAAATGATCACACACCGGCACTCGCAATCGTACTCCCGCCATCAATTAATTCAATTCTCAAATTACCTGTCAACCAACCAACAAACAAACAAACAAAACACAATTCAATTACAATTTCACAATGTTTTCATGCAAAACATGAATATAGAAAACCATATCAATTATCAATTAAATTGCTCACAGTACAAATCCAAAATCCCGATAAAAGTATGTAAAAAAACACACTCAAATTCCTCACTCTGGAATTTTCCTTCAGAGCTTTGTATTTTGTATATGATAATCGCGCGACGGACAGTTTTGACTTTTGATTCGGAACGAATTCAAAATCTGTGTTGTAAATAATCTCTAACGATGAACTGAACTGAACTGACTTTCCTCAGCTATATAAATAATCCTCAAAAAATATTGTTGGGGATTTTCGTTTTCCATACACCACACTGCGTAGATTTTGTGCGTAGAAAAAGTCTGATGGCTGTGTTGAGACTCTGCCGAGAGTTTCTGGTTGTGCGTGTGTGTGTGTGTGTGTGTGTGTGTGTGTGTGTGTGTGTGTGTGCAATGTTAAAGTTTTGACGATGAACGAGAGAAAGCGCAGGAAGTTCAAGGAAATGCGTACAGTGCAGAGACAAATGAGGAAATATATAGGGGAGAGGCGGGTAAAAACCACCCACTTTGTAAATCATCTGTATTTTGCGTTGTAGTTAAATTGCCAATGC
>JAIUND010003244.1:0-16895 GCA_034699125.1 Gisinianus flammeolus
CAAATAAATTTCTTTGAAAATATTGACTTTGCACTAGATAAAATTGAATTTTCTTAACATCACGTGATATAGGGGAGAGGGGAGGTAGCAAAAGTGACAAACTATGACAAGGAGGGGGGTGGGGGTCAAAATAGGCCAAAAAGCCATCACGTGATTTATGGATGGTCCCTAAAGGAATCGCGACTCGTGATTCATTCTCATTCTTTGGACCTTTCAAGTAATTCCCAATATGAGTCCCATTCCATCGCTCAACAAGCCACAATTCATTCATTCTGCGTCTCGGCAGCCGTTTCTTTTCAATTTCAGTTTTAGCACAAAACTACTAACTAATTTGACAAACAAAAGTAAATTAAAGGCAAATATTATTTACTTTTGTTTCCTTGAAAACTTTCAACGTCCGGCTTGGCCCGACCCCTCCCACATCCAGGCACGTCCATAAAAGACCCTTTTTCTCGAACCCCCTCCCTCCCCTGAAATCTGCGAGGCTCACAAAATTGCTGACCCCCTCCCGCTAAAAAAAAGACTCGTTTTACGAACGTCCTCTTACCCTATTTTTTGAATTTTTGAATGGGGAAATTTTGGAATTAATAGGATTACCAAAAGAATTGACAAAAGAATTACTGAGGATTCAGGATTATACCAAAAGTGCGGCAGAAAGAATTAGTAAGGAACTGGAATTATAGCAAAAGGAATTTCAAAAAGAATTACCTAGAATTAGGATTATCAAAAAGTAGAATTATACAACGCTACTATAATGTAGTAATATATACATGTATACATATGTCGTGAATTAAGGTGTTCCAGTTGTTATGAATTGGTGATATGCAATTTCCGCACCGTCGTGACGGTGATCCGGATGCACGAAAAAAGCGCCCTTGCAAAATCGTGGCGTTTTTTCGAGCATGTTATAAAATTCAATATTTAGACAGTTATGAACCATAAATAGAATATTTTACCAAAAATGAAGCAATATATGATTAATTGATGCAATTTGGAATGCGGAAACCGCGCCAAAAGGACAACTCAAAACCAAAAAGTCTGCAAGAATCGCACAAAATTTCATATACTTTAAAATTGAAAAAACAACAAACCGGCAACTACCGGCAGCCAATTTTCTGACTATAATTATCAACTTTGGCTATTTTATCACTCCCTACTAGCCGTTTGTTGGAAGTCGCTGGAAGTGGGCACTTTATTTTATTTTAAAGTTTTAGCATTACAGTATATGGAAGGTAAAAATTTTGTAATTTATTTTCAGCCACATCGGTCCCGGATGACTATGACATTAAATACCATCTAATACAGTAATCAAATTGAAATATTGCTTTTTTGAATATTTCAAAGTTGTGTTAGTTTATTCAATTTCAAGGCGAAGATATATTTTGTTTTCTTGTTTCTTTAATACGTACAGTTATTTAATCAACAACAGCATTGACTATATCAATACGCTATGTTTTAACCTTATATTTCTGTTCTGTTCACACAAATTATGTTCAACAAAATTAATTACGATACATGCGTTAAATCAATTGCTATTATGGTATACTGTGTCTTCTAGACAATCAATTTGTTAAATGGCAGTGGCAATAACATTTTATTACCTCTTACTTAGGGAAAGGTTGTAGAAAATGCTTATCCCAGATTGTTGAAAAAAGCCAATGTCCCAAATCGATGTAAAACAGCTTGGGGAATTGCTTTACAATGTAAATTTAAGGAAAGACAAGAACGTTTAATGTTTGTTTATTTTAAGTTTCAAAGACTTGAGAATCTATATGAACCTAACCTTTCACCATGCTCCTTTTTTGCGAGAATGGAATACAGCTACAAAAATTTGGACACTGTTCGGGTTTAGCCCTACGTGAAATAGAGCAGCTGCAATAACGGTAGTTTACACGTTTTGACGGCAGACAATAATATCCACCACAAAGACCTGGGCATTTGTAACGGCTTTGAAACTGCAATGTTAAATTAAGAATTACGTATTTAGAATGTCGCTTCTTAAAAAAACCGTACACTGTTATTGCAATACATTGTAGCTATCTTTATATGTACAAATAACATAAAAGTCCAAGAAAGTATTTCTTTGCATTTGACAACTACCAACTACTTACTCTTAACATAAACAAACAAAGAGATTTTTGCAAACAGAAGCCAAAATATTGAACTGTACTGTGTTAAGTAGACATCACAAAAAATTTTAATGACTGTTATTCGTAAACTTCTCTCCTATCCCACTTAAAAGACTCCAATTTATATCTTGTAGAATGTAAAAACTCTATAACAGAGTAATATTGAGTTTTGCGAAATAAAGCAAGTTGATTTATCTTATCGACGTCATGAATTTAGTGACGTTTCACTTAAGTCAGGCTGACTTGAAATACGGGATTTCTAAGTTGGCTTGTCTTAGCTGTTTTTTGTGGAGGGAATTTTAAGTATTTCTGCGCACTCCCGTCTACTTGAAGGTTCTTTTTCTTTCTCCTCCTCCACTCCAAACATCAAAATTGCCATCAGCCCAATTTTATAAATAGTTCCTATTTATTTTAATTCCAGCGTTGACAATTAAAATACGTAATTAGAGTGTCGTCGTGTAGTGTAGTAGTGGTATATTTGCTTTGCCGTTAATAATCAGATCAAAATCCATTTGGAATCATAATCCCAGTGCAGACTACAAAGACAGGTATGTGTACATACATATATATATTTATATATATTGTTTTTTAATTTCTAATAATTAATACAAGTACAATCAGTCGGGTTTCACTTTGATTTTACTAACTGAACATTGACTGTTTATACACATATATAGTATGTCACTCATTCTTGTGGGTCCCAACGATTCCCTGTCAGACGGGCATTATAATGTGCTGGATAATATTTTTAGTGCCATTGTATTCCATTTGGGTTTGGATAGTATTGTAAATATTACAAATTTGATTAAGCGTTAAAACGACTTGTCGGGTAAGTGCGTCAAGTACTTGTTGTCAATTATATGTGATTTGAAAATTGAAATTATTTTTATATGATGCATCAAAATCTAAGCCTAAATCATAACAATTCGCTCAAAATTGGTGTTTCTTAATTCTAATTTCAGGGTATAGCAGTCGCGTGTGTTCTCAACTCCATTGAGCATTATGGATAGTTAAGTATATATAGGATTACAAATGTACAGGGTATAGATTTTGGTGACGCATTAATGGTGACGCATTAAAGTACTTTAAGAAATCAATGTATAAAAAACAAAATTAATGTGCAGTTACATATGTGCGTCTATTAGTTACATAATTCTTAATTTTTATTTGTACACAGTGTTCCAACTCGTTTGGTCAGAGTCTACTCATTTCTAAGGCGGACACCGACGAATCAAAATATTTATTACAATTTTGTATTTTTATGTGCAAAATAAGAATGTGTGGTGCATGAGAACAAAAAATAAAAAAAAATTTTAATCATAACATTAAATATGTATATAGTTTTGACTTTTGAATGCGAACAAAACAGTCAACTTTTTTTTGTATGTGTGAAAGACGCACAGAGAAAAATTAAAATCTAGAATTGGAACTGTGGACATTGAACGGACGATTAAAAAAGGTTTTGACGTGCATTAAATCCTTCTTTATATATACCTGCATAAACATTTTGGTGTACTGTATATCTCGTTGTACTATGTAATCGAGTTTATTTATTTTTTAATTCAGAACAACGCAGCATTCACTTAATTCCCGTTGAATGAATTTTAATTTTTAATTCCTGAATTCGCAAAATAACTTTTTTGTATAAATATACGCGCGTGTGATAAAAAGCGCAACGACGATAAGTTAAGTCAGAGATTTGCCAACCTCAATTCTCAATGCCCTTAATCGTTATCTTTATCCATGCTCGCGCTGAGAATATACAAAAACTGAGCCTGAGTTGTGATAAGTTGAACTTAGAGATTTTAACATTACAGCAAATGGAAATCCACTAAATCAACTTTATTTCGCAAAACTCACTAATAAAACAAAAGGTTTCTGTTTTAATCTAAAACACTAGTCCTGCTTGTCAGCTCAACACCCTTGTAGTTACATTGGCTAGCCGCACACGGCTTTAGAATTTCAATTAGGTCTAAGGGAAGGCGGAACTGTAAATTTTGCAAATTCTATGGAGCACGTTTTTTGAAACGTTTTGGGAAGTTTTTTAGTTGTTTTTGTATTTATGGAACTAATTTGCGGTTTTATTATTCATAAAATATGATTGAGAGCAATGTAGCAAGAATTCAATTGTATATTTAAAATCTCCTTACTTTTTGACCCGGTAAAATTGAAGTATGATTTTTTCGTTGTGGGCAGCTGTTTTGTTTTGCCACTGTAAGGCAATTTATTTGAAATACATTAACAAGAATCAAAAACGTCAAATAAAACGTACACAAAACTAGTTTCAACATGTTCAGATGTTTCTTCATAAATTCAATTTTATTTATTTTTGGGGTTACGATGTGTTTGAATAAACAAATTGTGAAGAAATTTCCAAGTTTAACTCACCAGAATGAAGCCCAAAAGCATTTACATGAAACACACAAGGAACACATGTCGTCAACCTCAACCGCAATTAATTTTGCCAATTAGACATGAATGCTTCGCTTGGAATAAATATATTTAGACACAAAAAAAATCTGCACATTATAATACAATGACCAATATTTCCCACTTGGTAATTTAACAATAATTTCCAAAGGGCAAAAACTATGTGATGGTTCATTCAATAGTTTTGCCTTTGTTTGACTTTTTTCTCTTGTAATATATAAATATCAATCAATCAATCAATTGTTTAGTTGACGTAAGGGACAGCACCGTATCAATAAAGTAATTACGTTTTCAATATAAGTGTGGACGAAATGGTTAAGATAATAGCAGTAAAGTAGAAATACAATAGGTTAGTTATCGTATCTTAAATTGAAACATTCGTTCACAAAATAATATTTTTTCCTTGGTAATAGTTTAAGCATCTGTAGAAATCTACAAAGTTATTTTTAAAAATATTATATTTTGTCCGTAGTATTACTATTTTCCGAAGGATTATAGTAAGTACATTTAAAAAAAACATGGTTTAGGTCTCCTCTTACATTATGCTTACATTTATCACAAATTGCTGAGTTGCTCCATTAAACCATTAAGCCATGCATTGAGGGTTTTTTTTTGTTATTGATCGACTAGTCTATCATAGTTAAGTCTTATTTGCATAATGATGGAGATGATCGGAAGATGCAGGTCAAGTTTTAAAAAGTTATTGTGTTGGGACAGTGAAATGTAGTGAGGGATGGAAGTTGTGTTATTTAGTTTCTCCAGGTCACAATTTGATAATTTTACCTTGAATTTTCCTAGTATACCGGATTTCTTGGTTTAATAATTTCTGAACATTGACTATCACAAATGTGTTCCGTATGAATTTCACAGAGCAGATATTTGATTCCAATTGTCCAATTGTATTTCGCATCTTGTTTTGTTATTGTAGAGCATTTGACGAGGGCTTCATATGAGCCGCGCAGTAGAGTTCCGTCTTTTTTTAGAAGAATGTGTCTCCAAAAATTGCGGATTTGTTTGATGGCCATAAGTTGATTATGATGCGATTATTTTCTATTCAGACAAAGTATCTTGGAATGTGTCATGGAAGATTGTGGAGTTTTTTGAGAAAATGTTCTTGGACTGAATCAAGGTCGTCTCTGAAATTGAGGCACCATATTGGGGAGGCGTAGAGTAAAATCGGTTGTATCGTTGAGTGAAATACGAAATCTTGCTTGCGGAATCTTCATTTTCCCTTCTTAATTATTTTCCAAATGGCTTTGGGTGCTCCTTTAGATTTTGAGATGGCATTTGTTTTGTGTACATTGAATAGTCCGGATGATAAAAATGTGACTCCAAAATACTTGTATGACGGTACAATTTCTAAATTTGTATCATTCCATTTGTATTATTTCATTAATACTAAGTGGACCGGAATTTCGGAATTCCATAACTTTAGTTTTGCTGAGATTTGGAATTAGTTCATTTTTTTCAATGTAATTGGCCAAATAGTTGATTTTTTTGAAGTTTATTTGCTGCTGGTGCTGTTAGAATTGTGTCATCGGCAAATAGTAAAAAGTGACTTTTTCTTGCTATTTTCCAAAGAGTACTTATTCCCATCTTGTTACTTTGTTCCATAATAGTAATTATTTTCCAACTTTAAAGGATTTTGTGTGTACCTTATAATATTTTACTTTGGCTGATGATTTGTTGTATATATCTATACACACGTTAATAAATTTAGACTGGATTCCATTAGACTTTAATTTATTCCATAATCTGTTGTGAGGAATGGTGTCAAAAGCAGATGACAGGTCAACAAAGACGGCTCACCACAATAAAGCCTAAAAGCATTTTCATAAAACACACAAGGTGCACATGTCATCAACCTCAACCGCAATTAATTTTGCCAATTAGACATGAATGCTCCGCTTGGAATAAATATATTTAGACACAAAAGAAATCTGCACATTATAATACAATGACCAATATTTCCCTCTTGGTAATTTAACAATAATTTCCAAAGGACAAAAACTATGTGGTGGTTCATTCAATAGTTTTGCCTTTGTTTGACTTTTTTCTCTTGTAATATATAAATATACTGACAATGAGTGCTTCGCATTTCCTCCGTCGTCATTTTCGTCGCGCTGGAAATTTTAAACTGTTTTTTGTAGTTGTACTGACAACGTTGTCAAAAGGTATCTCTAAGGCGACTGCTCAATCCAGTTCTGCGCCTCCCATTGGAACTTCAACTGTCTTTGGGTCACCATTTGGTGCTTAAATCGATGAAAAGCGGAGTATTGAAATAAAGCGGCAGCTTTACGATGATAACTGGACTTTGGTGTTCAGCCTGGCATACGACATTTTTTTAAAGGACTTGGACAATAAGGAGTACAAGCCCGCTAACATAAAGGAACTTGAAAGAATTCACATGTCAGTGGTAAGCAATTCAATATAACCGAAATCAATATTTCATTTTTGTTGAAATTGGTTGCTTTGTAGCGTTTGCACAGGGTATTCGGTGTAAAAATCCTTGTCCTGTTCCCAAATGTTTAAAAACCACTTACACGGAAACATTTCAAAATCATAAAATTGTTTTATCGTCAAAAACAAAAATTGTTTTTCAATTTGTAAAAGACTTTACGCCAATTTCAATATGTAATATTCAATACGTAAGAAATGTGCACACTTTAATTATAAGTGAATGAAATGCAGACTCAATACACAAATAGACAGAGTAAATAACTGTGCGCCAGAGTATCCAAAATGGTACATTCGGTGGCCAAAAACGACTGCCTTAAATTTATCTTGTAATGTTGACAACAGATTATTAATTTTGACATGTGAAAGTTTTGTACAATAATAACCATAAAATAAGTTAGTTGTTGATAAGACAATACTTAGTCAACCTTGGTTAGTCAACCTTGGTTAGATATGTCACAATTTTGACGTTGATAAAAAATCGTTCCATGGTTACTGATGACATTCAAACTAAAGTAAGACTACCTCAGTGACAGGTTTTGCTCTTAAAAATTGTGATTCCGGAGTACAATAACAATAACATCAGACGTTTCTCAAGGTCATTTAAAATAATAATACTTACTAAGTTACGATGGAAATAGAATACAAAATTCTTTTAACAAATTGTACATTAAATTTAATATGCCTACAACGTTTACAAGCGCTTCAAGCTCAAGGCCATTAGTGTTACAATTTCTCCTATGCTGTGGAGTAAAAGGCCTTATATCAATTTTTCAGCCCCAACTAATTGAAACAAGTGGATACCATTGGGAACATAACAACGTTCACACAAGCGACGGCTACATTCTTACGATTTTTCGAGTTATTAATCCGGACTGTAGCGTCGTGCCTGTGAATTTTCCGCTATTTTTTCAGAACGGTTTCCAAGGCAGTGCTGCTGACTTGCTTATGCTCGAAAATGACAGAAATATACGTGAGTTGTGGTACCTAATCTCGTAATTCGTGAAAATCATACATTTTTGTTCGAAAACCAAAAAACTGAAATCCTTTTTTATATTGTTGTTGTAGCATATCTCGCTGTGGAAACAGGTTTTGATGTTTGGCTTGGAAATGCTAGAGGTTAGAAAAGTCAAATGAATATCTTTAATGTTTTTAGGCAACATGCTATATTCTATGTTTCGAGAGAACTTTGATGAAAAATGTTTAACATGCATGAGTAGGAAACATGTATTCTCAAAAACATAAAACACTTTCTGTGAAAGATCCAAGATTCTGAAATTTTAGGTACAAACAAACTAAAAAAAATTCATTTTAAATTTCGTTTGAAAAAGATGCCTAAATTTGAAAACAAAACAAGTACAATTATCAAGCAATTTTCTTTTTCTTTGTGGAGGTAGTTTTCACGAATTGGGAATTTTTGACTTGCCAGGTATTTTTGAGTACATATTGGAGGTCACAAATAAAAAGCGGCTTAGCTACATTGGTCATTCAATGGGAACTACAATGTAATTTTTTTATTATACCTTAAGACGTTCATAATGTTTATTTAGGCATACAATTTTTATTTTTTAATTAAGAAAAGTAAACAATGCTTGAATGTTTGAATTTCAAAATGTCTGAATTTTCAAGGTCAATCTTTAATTTAAAACACACCTTTTCTATGTTCTACGTCTGTTTGAGTATCTTACCCCAATATAACATTAAAATAGGCGGAATGGTTGCCCTAGCGCCATCTGGGTTCCTATCTAGAGCAACGTCACCAGCAAAGGCTTTGACACCGCTATCAAAAGTCTATGTAAGATCTAATTTTAAAGCTGTAAAGCACTCCAAAAAATGTAAATGTTTATAAACTGACAATGTCATTGCTACAGCTTATTGCTAAAAACCGCTTGAAAATAATTGAAAAATAAGCATAAAACTTAGATATGCTGCTAATTGTTTGTTGATTTGCATCAAAATGTGTAGCTTCTTTTAGCCAACTTTTCCACCAGATTGGAATGGGAGCACATTTTTCAAAGAATTTCCATGGCTTGTTAGTTTTTGCGTTAAGACGAACAGAGCTGTTATGAGCTTATACTATTATCTGGCCCAAAAATGGTTTTGCGGACGTTATTGTTTTTATGTTAAATGTGACAATATTGTTGTTCACAATTCAGATTACGACATTGAAATGTATTTTGATGCAAAATTTAACAATTGTAAAATGATTTGTTTAAGCTAGGAAGCATTTCCTTTGAATGGGCCTCTTTTGTCATCAGAAATGGACTCTTTTCTCCACAACAAATCCTCGACTCTGCAAAATTAAACTCCACAACCTGACACTTTGTTCGACAGCAGTTTATTTTCTTATCGGAGAAAATTCGCTTGATTTTAATACTACAGTAATTCGACGTGTTCTTGGTCACTTGCCAAGCGGGACATCGCTCAAAACTCTCATTCATTACCTCCAACTCATTAATATCGATGCTTTTAGGGAATTTGACTACGGCGAAATACTTAATTTTGAAAAATACAATCAAACAGTTCCTCCCAAGTACAATCTGTTCAATGTAGACGTTGCTTCGGAAAACATCTACGGCCGTAAGGACATTCTTATTGATCGAGATGTAAGTTGAAAATTTAAAGCTGTTTAATCGCCAATTAGCAGTCTTAAAATTGCATCATCAATTTTGAAACGCTATTGCTCCCTACTGTTGAAAATACCTATATAGATGTACACGAAACCAATCCGAATGTTTTTATTACATCTTGTTAGGATGCAGAAAAGACCATTTCCGAATTTGGAACTTCGAATACAAAGAACAACTTGCTTATCAATGACTATAATCACATAGACCTCATTTGGGACAGTGCTGCTGCGGCTATTGGTGCCCGGGCGCTTGCATTTTTGGAACAAAAAACAACTCCTGTGCCTGGAATGGGTTGAGTCAGTTTTAAAATATTGATGCGACAATTCTAAAACTTAACAAATATTGTAATGTTTGTAATAAATCTGTATCTAAAGTATTAAAAAAGTTCACCATATTGTCGTCTGTTCTTAAAAAGCCCTACAAAGTTTTCCACATTTGCGAGGGAGAAAATTAAAAAACTGTCAGAAACTCAAAAATAATCAGCAAGCAAAATGGAATTTGCAAACTTTCCTGGCGTCTTTTTTGTCATGACATGACCCAATAACAAACATTATTGACTTTTTGTTTGCATAAAATTATAAATTTTGCAATGAGAGAGGAAATAATCTTCGGATCAAGAGGAGTGGACTAGAGCGATGCCTATTACAATTACGGTTCATATAACGCACATGTATCAAGTCCGATTTGAGGATGCGTTCAGTATTTACTAAAATAAATCAAACCTCCATACACAGCAGAAAAATATCTCATTTTCTCGCCGCACAGGTTTATTTGTACTTCTCCATTGCTAAGTAAGCACAATTATGAAAAATGGCTCGTTTTGATCCGTTTGAACTGAATTTACTTCAAACAATAACTGTAAGGAACAAAGTTGACACTTAAAAAACTCCATATTTCTATTGCTTTGATTGTACCTGCTGGCGAAATCCTTTGATTTAATTTATCATGTCCTTGCGCGACATGGCAATGTATTGATGTGCATTTTATTCACAAAGGTTTTTTTCCTTGCCCTTTGTCTTCGATTTCTGAGGCTGCATTGAAGGAATTGAGGGAGGTTGCACTTGGACCGTTTGTGCAAGTGACTTTGACCAAAGTGACGAAAAAGGTAAAAATTAAATGGTCGTACAGGTTTGTACAAAAATGGAATATTCTCGTAGTTCAATACTGAGCAAACGCAATTAAGTGGATTGATCCCAATTATCAAGGGATGTACCCCCAGAAATTAAAATACACAATGGCTTTGTCTGAAAACTGAAGCTGGACAGAATGAGAAAAGATTGGTGAAAAGTGATATTGGGACATCTGTCTGGTTTTTCTTCTTTAACAGAAGAATTTTTAAGTTTGTTTATTTTGAATTGAAGCTGGCACCAAGTTGTGTCCAATATAAGATTCAAGAGGAAAATAAATGCTCATTCAAAGTTCTGGAATAGTATGTACATAGTATAAACACAGCAGAATCTGACATTTTGGGTTCCAACTGAAAATCTCCCGTTTATAGTATTTACAGAACTTTGAATGTGTATTCATTTTCCTCTTGAATCTTATATTGGACACAACTTGGTGCCAGCTTCAAATCAGAAGAAATAAACTAAAAATTTACCTCTAATGTACATAAAAACCATACTACATACATCCAGATGCACAAACATGTATGTAGGTTTTTTATGGGTGAAAGAATTCAGAAGTCAATTCACTCTAAAGACGCTTTATAATAAACTTGAAAGTCGTCGCTTTCCATTTTACTTGCTGAACTTGGAGCGATTTGATTTGTGTTATTTTGGTGACCTCGAGAGGGCAAACTTCTCAGAATTTAGGTCGAGTCTCTTAACAAAGCTTGTTCAGCATAAAATTCCGAGCATATTTCTTTTTTGTACGAACCTGTACGACCATTTTGGTTTTTTGACCTTTTCAGGACTTTACCTGGAGTCAAGAGGTCGAACGGTTGTGAAATATGTTCATATCGCTTAACAGACGTTGATCAGCATATAATTGTGGATTTTTTTGGCTTTTACTCGACGCCCTACGACTATTTTTTGAACTTTGGTGACGTCCAGAGGTCAAACAAGGTAATCACTTTTAAACTGCCCATCTAAACGTTGTTTCTATTAACTAGAAGAGTCTACAAAAAAATTTGAACCGAATCCGGCAGAACAACATGACACCATGTATTGCCTGCCGTAGCCTTAGTTGAAACTGAATTACATATTACACATTCCAAATTGCTATGAATTCATTTCAAAATTAAAAGACTTTGGTGGTCACATGCAATTAAAATCGGGTGTCAGAGGTCAAACTTGATTAAGACTATACTGTCGAGAAAACTAATCGCGGACAAACGTTAACATTATCATGTATATTATAACGTATTTCACATAAAACTGACGTTAAATTTGGCATCACGTGAACTGCTAAATGTTTCAAGCTAAAACGTTTTAATTTAAAAAATTTAATTTTTGACAGCATCTCATATTAAAATTGTAGTTGACATTGCATACTGTAAAAATTACATGCGGCCACTGTGAATTTAACAGTTTCATAGAGTAAAATAAGCGTCATTTACATTTTTCTGAAAGATAAAATTTAAAAGGTTCACATCATAATTGTAATTTTGGTTTTTTAAAACCTTTTCATAAAATCGTGTTAAAATTATACAGTTCGCGAATTCACGTATACGTTTAAGATGTACATTGAAGATAATTATAGTATTGTGTTAACCATTTTGACAAAAAGTGAAGCTCGGGAACATTTTAAAGTATTCAAGGGTACATAATCTAAATATACATCTATTTCGTTTTTTGTATATACTTAAATTTGTGTAGGTATAATTTTGATTTGTCGTACTTTCTATTAAAATTGAGAGCCACAAGGACTCCACTTTTCAATTGCTTGGATTTGGACGATCTGGCGCTCTACCCAGCCGAATTCATTCCGTGATTGTTGTTGTATTTGGACCATACCAGATTCAACTAAAACATTTCATTTGACAAATTGTCATTTGATTGAAACGTAAGTTTTTTTCTTAATAACTTTGAAAGAAAACGAAAAGCAATCATCCATTAACATAAGTGCATAGAGAAAACATTTCCTCAAAATAAATTAAAATTGGCCTCAGCGGAAGAGCTGCCCGATTCATCAATTTTGTAAATTCAAGATTGTAATAGCATTTATCTCAATCATTTTTTTATAGCTTTTTTTAAATTGTGTCCTTATATAATTGGCGATTTGGTAAAGTCGACGTCGCGTCGTAGTAAAAATCGTTACATATATATATATATATAACGATTTTTTACATTTCAGCTGCGGAGCCAGGGCCCAATTTTTCCGTGCACACACATGCACACACATAAATGACAAAGCCACTAAAAATTCAAAATGTTGAAAAAATTTGGGATGTTTATTGGAGGGAAATTGTTTATTTGGGTTATTTGGCGGGTGATTGTCTCAAATTTGAATATTCAATGTGCATTCATCCGCTTCTATCATTATATACATGGAATAAAGCAATTGTACAATAAAATAAACAATGGTACAGGAGTACCTTAACAGGGAGCGAGCAGAAGGAGCAAAATTTGTCAGTCAGTCCGGAAACCAAAACGAATTCGAAAAGCGACATTTTATCTTCTCTACAACACGACGATATATGTTAGCATAACATATCCACATTTCCTGCTCGCGCTACGCGCTCGCAATAACACGTGACACGTAAACAATACTACAAGACTCTCTTACAAGGGAGCGAGAAGTCGAAACATGCGGGTCGTATACTTATAGCCCTGTCCGCTGTCCAAATGTAGAATATTCTCACATTACCCTTAAAACCACTTTATCCTTGATTTTTTGGCGCGGAAACCACAAAATTCAGAACCGTCAAGAGTTTTTACCCACAGACATTTAAAAGTCTCACATTGCCCCTTGGTGACATCCGGAGGTCACCAGAGGTCACTCGGTCAAAAAAACTTTTTTCGTCGAAAAATGTTCAGAATCGTCTGAAACGGATTTCTATGCAATAACCCTGATGACTTACATTTGACCCCGTGACTCCGCCCCCTTCGACCCCAGGGTCACCAAAATACACATGTACCGAGCCCGGACAATGACTATTTCAGTAAAAAAAGAATCAAGTGAGTCGGTCAACCCGTTCGGCCATTATCGTGAGCAACACAGACAGACGGACGGACGGCCAGGGTGATAGTATAAGGGGAGCTCGCTCCCTAATAACAAAACAAAATTGGGTCTTACAATCCAGAATTTGACATTTGAATATAATATAGAAGCCAGTCGGAAAGACGATTCGAATATAATGGGCTTAAGGAATTTCCGACTCAAAGTACATAATTGCAAACACAGTCATGATAAAATGGATATTGAAAGCCTTCCTACAACGATTTACCTGATCAAATGGTCCGCATTTTCTATATATTTATGGACTCAATTGCGGTCTAATTGTGAAAAAATATCAAGAAAAAAAGACGACCAATTCCAACAAACGTACATAATTTTATCATTGCTATATATTTTTTAAAACAAATACAATTAAGAAAATTTCTCGATGTAAACCATTGTGAACACAGCATTCAAACTCCACAAAATAAAGTCCTCTTGAAGAACGTCTTTGAACGACGCGTCTGCTCTATTAACAATAATTTGTCATAGATTTGCTCAAAAATAGGTGCAAACTTGTATACTTTTGAGTTTACAAACCCTTTAACTGAAATGGGGAAAATGAACTGACGTATACACGCGCGTATATATTTTTCGCTCAAAAGAGACATCAAAAAACAAAAGGAAGAAAAGCTGTATGTTCAAATCCACACACATCCAAACTTTAAAAAATCTTTGCATGTGTGTGTATAAAGCTGTATATACATAAAAGTTTTATAAATATTGTCATTTTCTTGAACAAAACACGGACTAAGAAAAATGACGGTGAATCTACAACTACGAAAGTACAATTATCCCGTATTTAATGGATTGTACAAAATCGGGGCGGTCCCATTCAAATTTGACCAAAGGACAGGAAAAGTGGAGACGAACAGTGGAAGGAATTGTAAGGAAACGTGGTTTTATTGGTCCTGGAAATCTTTAATGCTCTTCCACATGTTTCATGCGGTTGGGAAGTCCGTCCATTATTTCCTTTGCTCCTCCTCCTCCTCCAATCAAAACTTGAGCATTTCTTCCCAAATGTTCATGGTGATGGCCTCCGTGTATTATGTCACACTTCAAATCGCCAGTACAATCATTTTGGATGTCCGCCGAAATCTGTTTTGCAAGATCTTCAATGAACTTTGGCCCCTCCGAGGTTTGTAAAAATAAAAAAAAAAAGACCACTTCGATTAAAACTTCGATCAAAACTATACAAATAATTTCTATAACGTCATCTTTGCTTTTTTTTGCCTCTAAATTCAAAATGTTTGAACCATAGAGTTGGCTGCCTGCTTTTTAGTTGGGCAAAATGGTTTTTTTCTTTGGGTAACAAAAATGGCCAAATTGTTGGGCAAATTGCTCGGACAAAAAGAAGGTTTTGCAGTCGCCATTTGTGTCAAAAACCATATCGGGCCCGTTCCACCCCCCCCCCCCAAACCCAAGTAAAAAACGCGGGAATGAGGCCAACTCTGTGTGCTTTGAACAAATTCAGGTGCAAATGTATATTTAACCATTGTGCATATAAATTTATATATTTTTGAATTAGAAAAAAATGAGAGGACAAGTGGAAGACGCGGGAAGAGTCAAATTGAATTCCTGTCTATTTACATGCCATTCTTGACTTGTCAGTCCGCGTTCGTCTATGTTTTAATGTATTTTAAATACCAAGACAATCCAATTACTCTCTTTTCATCCGTCCCTCTCGAATGGCGAGGAATGGACACGTTCATGATATGTTTATTCCTGGACACGACGATCCTTGCTTTGTACATTGGGAGTTGTCACATGTTTGGATTCCTCGTCATCTTATTCATTGGAGCCACCCGAGAGGATCTTCATCTACAGCTTCAAATATTGAATGAGCTTGAGGATGAGGCGGGAGCTGTGGAATTGTCCATTTGGACGGTGGAAGTGGTGATGGATGGTTGCGGGGCTCTCCATCATACCTTCCTTCTAATTCACTATTTCAACGTGGTCTTTGCTCAAGTTGTGTATGTCGCCAAATGTTTTGATTTGTTTATTGGGATTGTGGGTGGATTCACGGCCGCTCGGTATTTCCTGACGGATTTTAGTGTGGCTTTGTCTGGTGGAGTCTTCGCCATCACCACGTCCATTTTCTATATTGCCATGTTTGACAGGGCGTATCAAGTGTCTGAGGATGTAGAGGCATTCAAGGCTCGCCTCCTTCAAAAATCCCGATGGATCCACAGTTTGGAGGATCGGCGGAGAGTTCGGGTGACTGTCAAGGCGGTTCCGATCGTGGGCATCCGGTCCGGAGTTAATCACCTGCAACGAGAGAGTACGCCAGCTTATATTAGCTACATTATCCAAGAAATCGTGTCCCTTCTCCTCGCCTTCTAACAAAATAAGAAATTTGATGTGTGGGAAAAACATCTTCGAAAAGATTTATCAGAGGTTTTAGTCTTTTAGTTTTAGAACATTTTCATCTGTTGATACTATTTTTGATTGAATAGTTTGGTGTACCTTTACATATTGTGATTTGTTTGAATGTTGTGCATTTTGTGTCAGGTGAAATGTTATAATAGTCAAATGTTATGAAACCAAATGTTATAAAAAAAGATTTATTTTATTTTATATATACCCTGAGTCAATTTGAAATCAATTTTTTTGATACTTTGATGTACAAATAAAATGCCCATTCCAGTCCAGAATACTTTATTTGCCACCGCCGAATCAAGGATGTCTATATGTTCTTTCGTTCTCTGTGCATTTAATAAATGTAAAGTTTGTGACGGACTATATAATAATAACGTCGTCATGGATTTAAAAGAGTGAGTATATGCACGTAAAACGTCATGCGTTTGTTTTTCTTCATTATTTTAAAACATAACATTACTACACTATATACTTTTCTTGCTCGACCGCCTTGGGACAGTTTTCCTGTGGAAATATAGAGTCACACATCTTTTGGGTCAGTTGGTAAAGTCGGGTCGGGGTATAATTAATGGGGGTTTTGTTAGCAGCCAGCCGCCAGCAGCCAGCCGCCAGCAGCCAGCAGCCAGAGCAGTCAGTGTTGGCAGCCCAAAAGGGAAATCTCAGCAGAAAAGGAATCCCAGCAGCCACGGGATTCTGAATTCACTTCCCT
>JAIUND010003245.1:0-16891 GCA_034699125.1 Gisinianus flammeolus
AGGGTCACCAAAATACATGTGTACCGCCTCTTATCTATGCCAATTCTAAATTCGAAAACAGAATTAAAATCCGTGATACCGTTCGGCAGTTATCGTGAATAGTACAGACAGACAGACGGACGGACAGAGTGATAATATAAGGGGAGCTCACTTCGCTCGCTCCCTAATAGTATATACAAAACAGAACACGTCAACAAGTCATCTTATAAACTTGGAGCCTGTGCGTATGTACATGTACACACATGTGCGTCTAGAAATCTGGAACTTGTGGCACAAATAATAAAAAATGTTTATGACATGAAACCTTTACCCACTTTTCATTATCATTATTTTGCATAATAATAATAATATCCTAGCATCTATCGGTATGTAATATATACAACTGCACTTGATATTACATTTGTTCGAATGTAAATTAAATAAAAATGCAACGTGTACACAGGAACAACTCTTGAAAAGTTCTTTTCAACCAACTGTGTATAGTCCACGAAGAATCTGCTTTCAAAAATGCGTGTATACCTCCAAGTCGCTGGATAAAAGATAAAGGAGCGGATGTACTTATAACTTATACAACACAAGTGAAGAAAAATCAAGAAAATAATGTATAATGTATACCATAATATAATAAAAAAATGGTGAGTAGTAAACCAAGTAGCTAAAGTAGCACCACAGCACGAGATATTAAATTTAAATGGAGAGAGTGAGAGGGTAACCGGCTTTATTGGCACAAAAGAGCAAGGAGGGGAAGAAGAAGAAGGAGACGACGACGACAAGACACAAGAATAATATAATTTCTTCTATAATATTCAAAAACAACGAGGGTTTTATAGCGTGTTGGAGACCGATGAGAGACTAAGAATTAAGTATGATAGTCAAAAAGTTTTATGTAATATTTTTACATATGTTATTTACATGGATGATATTATATTGAACAGGCTGGCTATATGTATTTGATAATACGTGTATGGGAAATAGAGAATATACAGGATACACAGCAGAGAGTGAGTGTTGTGTTCGTGGGAATACTAATGAATGAGCGGAGGAGCCATGTGTGAAGGAAAAGAGAGGAGAGACAAGGTGAAAAAGCCACAGGAGAGGAACATATCCAGAATTCAGAACCAGCAAAAGAACAGCAACAGCAGCAGATAGAAACAACAACAACTTACCTATGACTGTGAGAATTGTGGGAACGATGATGATTTCTATGATGATGTCGGGGGAGAGACAAGGAGACGACGCTTCCAGTTCCACTACCAACACCACTGCCAATAATACCACTCAAACCGCTCGTATTGTTGATGTTGTTACTACTAGTCAAATTCAGTCCATTACCGCCTCCCACGCCAACAATTAGAGATCCAGGTCCAACTCCTGGTGTTCGATGACGAGAACGATTGCTCACTTCACTGAATCCACTTTTAAGTGACTCTGTGTCCATTATTGGGATCCACGTTACAGCCGACGGTGGACTCATTTATTTACGAACCAACTACTTTCACAACACTTTCAAACACTTTCAGCATTTTGTTTCAATTCAGCTTTGATTCTCAAACGTAATCCTCTTCAACAAAACAAAAGTGCTTTTTTTTATTTTCAATAGTTGTCCGCTCATGAGATTTTTTATTGAGTCGGGGAAGTTAGAGAAACGCTCATCAAACGTCTTTCGAGAGAAACCCTGGAAATTTAGAAGAAAAAAACAACAACAAACAATTAAAGATTTTTGTATTGTAAAAACATAAAACTATCAGGTACCACATACTTTTAGTGTAATTATTCTCATAATTATTAATTATTAGACCAATTACATGTTTTGATATTTTCATCGTATTCAAAACTGAACTAATTTGTTCACTGAAAAAGAATAAACGGGCAAAATAAATTAAATTTAAATGAGTCTTAATAACTTGTAATTAGACTCGAAACTTTGTACTTTCCCTTTCCAATAAACCATTTCCCGACAGGAAATCCTTTTTCGTTGAAACATGTACACATAATACACCCGTATTTATGCACATACGCTTTTATATACTCATGAGTCTTAATAAATCGTATAAAATTATAATCGTTGCGTAACATGTAGTCGACCCTAAGTAATTCTGACGATGAGTTTGTACGCATTTACTATTTACATTGTAAATCTTAAAAGACTACGCCGATAGGGTGCATATTATTTTGTTCGTTTGTGTTTACTACTGTATACTCAAAACTTGACAAGATATATAAAAAAACAGAGTAAAACCTACATATTTAATTAAACGCACCACGAGTGCTTGTATATACGACCTAATTAATTAGTACAACATGTGAACCTGCTGAGATAACTTGTGGTAAATTCTCTGATGATTTTAAGTTGCTCTTCTTGTTCCATAATAATATATACATAGCTAATGCATGAGTTTTAAGTTCCCTTAATTTTTGCCGCATGTCTAAAAACTAATAACAAAATAAGTCCGTCAATCATACCGTATAATAGTCAAGTAGTATTATTCCTGTTGCATACTACACAGCTACCACTAAACACAAGTACGAAGTATTGGAAACGAAAAATGAAACCTCTCTTCAAGATTCCAGTCAACGTTGTAATAAGAAGCAAAAACAAAAAAAAGGTGATTTTGTGGGGGAAAAAGAAGTCGGGTGAGTTGGGATTTTTATACTTGTTACCTCTATAAACCCTCACTAGATACATACGTCATGTACATCATTCATCCCTCGTTTCTTGTTCAGAAAAAAATTGATTTTATTCTAGATTAATTCAAAAATATCTAGAATCTATCTAGATGAAACGAGCTGAATGTATTACAATTCGCACATTAGTAAAAAAACCTGATTATACAATAACAATAAAATGTACGAATAACAACAAAGATTTCATATGGATAAATGGATAATGAGAATAAACAGCTAATACCAATGTCGAGTGATTTAAATCTCAATTGTACAGGGAAATTACATTAACACTCAAAAGTCACTGCAGTCATAAAAATTAACATTTATCATTTCATTTTGCCATCCAAATCAAGAAAAAATCCATTTAGAACCCAGAACATGAATTCACTATTTTTTTCCTTCTGCTTTGGATATATGCAAAATAATTATGGATTGCAAGTCGATTAAACATCCTTTATGTGATCTTCACTACAAATGTTTTGTACAAAAAAGTCTGTAAGTCCAAAAATACTCATCAAAAGTTAAAATTCCTACTGCTCACAAACAAAGGAAAACCATTTCACCATAAAACAACATTACATTTTTTTACGTACCTATGTACGGTTTATAGTATAAACTTTATACTATGACTAACTAAAGTGAAAAGATAGGAAAAACAAAGGATTTGGATTATTTCAATTGAACTGTATACATATTTATACAGCTGAAGAAACGAAAGATGTATAAGAAAAAAACTATCGAAAAAAACAGCTGGAACTCATAAAAATTGATCCTCATTACTGCCTGTTGTGCCATTACCATTGATTATAAATTGCGATGAAAATTATTTACTACGAAACTTTTACTTCTCGTTCAACTACATACTACATACTCCATACACATACGAAATATCAGAGTAAAATTATTATAATAATCTCTGCCCCTTTCTACCACACAACGATTCACAATTCAAAGTCTCAAAACTCAACCACAGATATGGCTTTCTCAAGCTCACAAATCTTTTAAAAAATTATGTACACATATGGAATAATACAGAATTGCAAGAAGTATCTTTGCACTATTGGAAAATATAACATACACATTATTACACATCATACAAAACAGTATTTGAAATCTATGAAAGAATCCTGAATCTATAATGCTGATGCTCACAGCCACAATAACAAGTAATATTACTATTATTACTATACTACTACATATTTTACTCTCTTGTTCAGTTCAGATATTAACCTACAGCTAAATCGGCATGTATGCACTTTTATTATACACACTGTTAATATATAAGTAGTAAAACTATCATGGAGTTGTATGAAATCATTCATGTTTAGTATATCACTGCATACCATTCAACAACTTCCTTAACATCACAAGAAAAATTGGGAAACTGGGAAACACTACCAACGATAAATGAATTACAAATAGCCCACGACACAATATTAAGTACAAAGTAATAGGTAATAACCAATATAATATAGCGTAGTGGTAGTACCTACGAGAATATTCAAGTATCAATAGATGAAAGACCCACTTAAAGGAGCGTACACATTACACTTACTTACATGAATCAGGAATAATGAATAAAAATTTCATGTGTTTATGGTCACGTATATATATACATTATACATATATAGTAATATATACGTATTATATACTGTGATTATGATTATGATGACTATGACGTGATATGAGAAAACTATAAAAGATACTTTGATACAATGAGCCGAATCTCAGGGAAATCTCTTCAACTTGTCAAAACTGGTTACATTAAATATTCGTAACATTCATTGCATATCTGTATAAGCTAGCCAGCCAGCCAACAAACAAAACAAAAAAATATAGGAAATCCTCGCTGTACTGCAAACTAAATACATTGTATACATGATATTATACTCACGGAATTTTGTATCCTGTACATATGTAATATATACACATACATCCAAGTATGAAGATAGTACCTAATTTTACTTTATACTTGTATCCATAGATATGATACATACACGTGTGTATAGTTTGTACTTATGCAAAACTCTTTGAATTTTGATACTCACCGGTGTCTGTAGAAAATATGTTCATGTATACAGGCAATTCTCACTCTCTCATTCTTTTTCTTTAAATCATTTTCACTGGGTATCCCATCAAATATGGTATGACTTGAAGTAAGTTTTATATGTACACACACACACAGAGTTCGACGGAGCACACACACATATGCGAGATTCGGTCACATTAACTATGCACTCCCTCGGCAGCAGAAGCCAGATATTCCACGCCTGTTGGAGTTTCTCTCGAGATTCCTTCAACTCTAACTTTTTTATTCACCGCTATCTGTCCTCCTGTCGTTCGTTCTTTTTTACTTTTTCTCAGCTTTATACACTTTTACGTTTTACGTCAAGATCTACGTGTGTTTCCGACACAAAATAACTGATCCTCCGCTGGCAGCAATTGAAAACAACACGTATGAAGTATACAAATATGTGTACATAAACAATATATCATGTACCCTACACCTTATACAATCACCACGTGCAAATATACATGCATACATGTACGAGATCGTAACACTTGAGAAGAAACGAGCCAAAATTTTAAAACGGTTACGATTAAGATTATGAAGAATTATGAAGATTTAGGATATAGAGATGAAGCCGGAAGCGTACACACACCATAGTAAGACTCGATTGTCTTTCCACTTTGTCGTTATTTAACATGTCGTTATAACATAACATTATGCCTGGTGTAAAAAGTCCTTTGGTCCTATAAACATTTAATATTTAATCCATTCCCTGCTCCTGGCTCCTACTCCAAATAATGAACAACTATCATTTTATCAAGTACCGCATGACTCTTGAACTGAATGCATACAAAGTAAATGAAGGAACTCTACTGTACTGTACTTTGAATTTGGGATGGAGCACATCACCTGAATGGATGATTCCACACGATAAATGCCAATAAATGGACGATGATGAAAGAACCGCAACCGCATTTAATAACTCTGGTTGAGAGTTGTAAAATATAATACAGAAAATATATGTGAACTAAACCTCCCTGATTGATACAATCCTCAAGGAGTGAGTACCTTTTCAATATTCGATAATAATTATTGAGGACAAAAAAGAAAAAAAAATGCAAATAAAATATTGATGTATAATCTCAATACCCATTTCTTGTCTCTATCAATTTACAAAAGTTCACTCGTTAAAATCTTTCCTCTTGGTGCTCTTTATTTTTTTATTTTCCTCTGCCGGCATTTCATGTACATGTGTACACCAGGAATTATTTTCTTTTGCATTTACAAACGCTTCGGAATTGAATCAAAATAATTGAGTTCCCCCTCAAATTACTGTGATTTTTTCCGGCACTGCTCGTTTCAGTTTAAATACGCTACTGCTAAATAAAAGAAATGAAAGAAACTTACTAAGTATGAGACGTAAGAATGTAATGTAACTTGAAATACTATAGGTATGGTTTCGTTCGTAAAACAAACCGGTATGCAGGCAAAAAGATTCTGCACATGGAGAATTCCAATGCAACTGCCGACTACCTCATTATCTAGATGAAAGACTAGAGACGAGATCACCGAGTAAGCTTTTTCGAATACATAACCAAACCCTTTTAGCTTCTCTATTTAATAGTGAGCAATGCTCACTGAGCATACAATTACTGTACAGAGCTAATATTACTAATCTGAACCAAACTATCAACATCAAATGAAAATTCTTTGTGTTTTCATTGAATAAAATTATTTACTATCTACTCATTACACAAATCTAACCATGAGAATACCTTTGATGAAATCTCAAATACAAAAAAAGAAATGCATACACAGAGATTACAAAGTTCAATTTTTGATTTGCATTATGTTTTTACAAAAATCTCTTTGATTTAAACTAAACACCCACCACAGACTACGTGCACATTCTAAAAGTTTTTAATTTTATGTAGTAGCAGTCTTTGCAAATTTCATGTGCATGTCTGTAGTAGCAATTATGAATATGCACATAGTGTATGACATATTGAAGTTGTCTTTCCTTGTACTTACACAGATTCGTAAACATAACACTTTGTCCCTTTCATGTTTTCGTTGTCTTTGCTCTCAGGAAGGTAAAATACCCCAAATTACTCAAATAAAAACTCTGTTTAAGTTTTTCAATTCCATGTGAAGACCCGTAAAAAGACGTTCAAGTTAGGTTTTTTTGCTTCACATGATTAAAGGTTTCCTTTTTTTATGTGCAAAAAATCTACTCGTATTAGTTAATACTTATTGCAATTGTGGATCCACAAAGAGTTTCCGTTGGGAGATTTGAAGATTCAACTCGAGACCACTGTGGGTTCACGTTGAAGTCCATTCCACGCAGCATCTAATGCATAGATTTTATAATGCTAATTGCCATATAAAATCTGTATACTTACTTATTTTCTAATAATTTCACCCAAATTTGAGAAAAACCGACCAAAATGACTGTAGACTGCCGCTTCATTACCTTAATTTACCTCGTAAAACAAGAAACGTTTAAAGAAGCTCCCACAAGTTATGTACAAGCATACAATAGTATACATACACATAGCAAAATAACAAGTAATCATTACCCATTTACCGTCCTAGTGGAATTACCGATTACTTTAGTTAGAAAAAATATCCTATTGCTTACTGCTACACGCGGTCATGAAAATGATTTTTGTGTGTGGAGTTTAAGGGTTTTGAGTCCGAGTGAAAAAACGAAGGAAATAAAAAAAAACAAGTTCCAAGACAACATTTATATTCAGAGCAGGCATGGGTATAGCTCATTTAATTCCCATACTCATTCCTCATTATGTTGCCGGTTAGAAATTCAGCATTCTGTCGCAGTTTACTTCATATTTAACTTTTATACTTTATCGTCATTAATTATATTTTCAAAAGTATGAGTAGAATATTTTCTCGTGTTAAATATTTTATATATTCTTTTCCCCTTTTTGTCCTCAATAGCAATGGAATTTTTCTTCGTCTTCTTCGTTTGGTTCTCACTCTCGACATTTTTGACAAATAGTAAATTGTTTTGGAATCCGCATTTGATTTAAGATTTAAGAAGATTTCTGTCATTACAAAACCGTGGTGTCATTTTGTAATTGAGGGAACTCTTTCCTCGATCCTTTGTTATGTCTCGTAATTTAATCAAATACAAGTAGGTGATACTCGATTTCACAATGGGTAAAGCCATACCGACTGTCATAACTCATATAACATGATTAGTAAAAGCATTGCTTACACATTTTGCTTTTAAAAAATCAATAATAAAATTCCTCCCTAAAAAAAACATTGCAATTTGTGATGAGATTCAAAATCCCTGTTATTTTATATGTTATCTCTATGAAATTGCAGATTCTACTTAAATCTAATCGTAAAAAGACGGAGTCTTCAAAGTAAAAATTTGACAGCAAAAGGACAAAATCGAATGAAACTAATGAAAATACACGCAAAGCAACTATAGCTTGATAATATTATGCCGTCTTCAAACTTCAAACTTCTCATGAAAAACTTGCTCAATTTATATACACATTGTATATAAATATCTACTTTTTTGGTTGACGTTGACAGTAAGTTTATAAGCATATTTCATATGCTAATAACGATAAGTACAATAATAAAATACGCAACTGTCCATGAACACTTTATATACAATGCATAAACTGCGCCTTCTTCTCAACTCATTTTTATCATCATATTTAATACCATTAGAAAATTTACAAGCTTGGCCAAGTCTTAAAAAAATCTGATGTCATCTCATTATAATTTAATATTTGAGTGCGGACATAGTGGGCATTAAGTGCCCCTTCAATCGTCAACTCATCTTCATCACTAGACAAAATCCTTAAGAGGACATGTAAATTTTATACAAAGTTCGGCTGGGAATTGTATTTGAATGAGGTTCTCCAAAATTAGAAGCTCACCTTTGAAGGAAAATGCGAATTATCCTATGTCTGAGTTTATCAGTTGTGCACTCACAATAGAGCACAAAGCAAAATATAAAGTTTCATAATTCTTATGAAAAACAATATTTATTTACTTGATCTTCAGTCTTGTTTTAGTGGGAAGCAAGTTGTTTCAAGCATTTCGCATGTAGGTATATGTGAGATTGCCAGTTGGATTTCTTAAGATGTTTTCTCACAGAATAGTTACTACCTACAATTTTGAATGTTTTATTCAAGTTCAAATCTGTCCACTCAAGTACGGGAGTTTCTTTAAATTTAATTGACGTTAAGTAGAGCCCATGTTTGGCTTTCCCACATTCTTTTACTCAGTTATTTGCAGAATTTATTATCCCGTGTCTCTGTATTTTCTTCTTCTGTCCTTTCCTGATTTTTTTGAGTTAAATAAAAACACTAATAATAATGATAATAAAATAATAAAAACCTCGTCATATCAATAATTTTTTAACAGTTGTTGAGTACAATTAAAAAGTCTCGTCACTTGAGGCTTTGGACGCTGAAATGTCCATTCATCACGTTCGCACAACACTTGAAAATGACAATTATAATAATGCATCTAGATTCGAGATAAAATATGGCCAAACTCGTCTTTGTAAGTTGTCCAAGCTTTCTTGTCGCCCTTCGTGTTTTTCCAGTTCCCCCGTCAATCTAATCGTTAATGGTAATTAATGAAAATGCTAATGGTCACCACCTATGAGCCAAGTTTTTTTTTCCTTTTGCCCATTTAGAAAGGTGGAAAAAAATAAGAAATAAATATCGCTTCAAACACATGTGAAACTCTGGGGTAAAATATATATACAAATTGAACAAATCAAGGAAATTAATCATGTGGTTCTTTTGCCAATGATAGCAATGGCGATTTCAACTACATAAAATTCAAATACCCTTTGTAACAACAGTAAAAATGCATCATCAAATAAATAAATAAGACAGTCTATACATTACACAAAACGACACTGCAACCAGAACAGGGACAAACCTCTGCCTTTACTATACATATGTACTACTTGTATAATCTTCATCTTAATTGCATTGAATTACTTGGAAGTTTTAAAATTTCAATGGGTCTCCAGTTTTTCTTATTGGCAACCATTTGAATGACAAACTCTAACTTTCACAGTGACATTTACACAGTTTGACATGCACAACCTCGCGTAAAGTTCGACATATGAGATATAATATATATTATATAAAGCATGTACAATAAACTTTAATCGAAAGTGAATGATCTTTCTTCATTAGGACAATTCTCCATGTATATAATCCATTCCCTCTTTATCAACCATCTATCTTCTGCCCAACAAAACCAACAATTACAGGTAAATCTTGTGGAGGATTCATCTTGATTTGCTTGAAATCAAAAAAATTTAGAGGGTGACACGGAAAATTTAATTTTCAATGATTTTGTGCATGTTACGGAAATTCTTGCTTGCTTGGATTCAAATTCCAAAAGCTTCTGCATCTCGTCGGTTTCAATGAGAGATGAGAAAAACTTTCCCACATTATTTTCGATTCACCCTCATGAAAGCTGAAGAAAATGAAGAAGATGACGAAGAAAGAGGATTCCAAGTGTCCATGCTTGACTTTTACGTGTTTTTTTGCATCATTTCAAAGTTTTCAGAGATGCTGTGTTCCATAAGAACAGTCGAGATTTAAATTCCATGAGTGTACTACATATATACCTATATAGTACAAAGTATGAGAAAGAAAACAAAATAAAGCCAATGAAACTTTTGTTGTTGTTGTAGATACTTAATGTCGCATATATAAATGTAATAAAAATGTGAGAGCGTTGAGACTTTCCTACACATACATCTACATAGGTATCGTACTAGCGATGCCACGAGACGAGACCGAGATTCTCGGGGTTTTGAGGAGTCTCGGTCTCGTGAGACTTGTCTCATCAAGTCTCGACATTTTCGAGACTTACCAAACCTAATTTCTACTACTTTTTTCTCTTCCAATGTATAATATTCAATATTATTTTATATTATTGAAAAGTTTTGACTTTCTTGTTAATTCCTTTGAATGGGATTTGACTTCTACTCCGATATGACAAACTTCTTGGAAGGAAAAGGTTGACTTAAAGGATTTTCAACAACAGCTTACATTTTGGGCAAAGCTGAAAAGTTGAAGACCTTTCATGTGATGATGGCAACAATGGATTCATTGTTGAATCACTGTTGAATTGACGAATGAGTTCAAAGTCCGTTTGTCGTCCGTAAATATAATTTTGTATTTCATGTTTTATGTAGTTGTATTATATTTCACACTGTTCAGACATTTTTTAAATCATGTCCAGCCAACGCACAGAAAATTCTGTGAAAAAAAGGCCATGGGATTACAATACAAAGGACGGTACTGATCTTTGGGGATTCTGAGAAGTTGATTCGTGCAATAAAAAAATTAAAACAACGGACGGAAATACAACGGGTTTAATTAGGCATTTAAAAACTGATCACAAGATAGACTTTTCTCTATTTTTGAGCTTCATTTTTGAATTTTAAAAAGTCTCGTCTCAAATTCTCGTGAGAGTAGCCCCCGAGATTTGGAGTCTCGGAATTCTCGTGAGAATTTTTACTCGAGAATTTGTCAACGCTAATAGGTACACGTATCTGTTTGAATTGCATGTGATTACTTTGCCTTGTTGACGAAAGTTGAAGAAGCTACTCCTATAAAAATTTAACGTCAACATTCCCGAATTCCGAGGAAATCATAAAGCTCCCAAGTTCAACAGACATTGCAGAGACATATACACAAACATACATTTCAATGAGAGACATTCATTCATTGTGAGCAAGCAAATGAAAATGAAAGCTTTCCAGTCAGACCAAAAAGCTGTCTTGACACAACATTTCATTGTCACTATAGTACGCTGGAGTGAGGTATTTTCTTGTCTCTGTCATGTCCAAGTATATTAGAATGAAGTATATTAGAATGAAGTACCTACTGAAATAGTGAACAGTGCTTGTGTTCTTCAATCAAAGGGATAGACACAGTCGAAAGGACATAAAATTTTGAAACTTCTTCTACACTTTTTACGTAATATATTTTAAACTCACAGAGATCTCAGAGTAAAGATTCCACATGTCGTATAAGCGTATGTGGACTCTTCTGTCCTCTCCTCCTGACACATCCCTCGTTAACAGTTTAAACCAATATTTATTTTACTACAATATTTTCACATGCCGCCCTCACTTCACTTCTCAAGTCTCAAGTACCACTTTAAATTTACACTACACAGATGAGACACTACACGTCACACTGCCAACTTTAGCTTCTCGTCAAACTTTTTAGCAAGTTGGTAGCAAATGTTTCCGCGTTATTTGCCAACTGGACGTCTCAGATTTTCAGCTTGCTTTTTTATTTCTCCCGTTTATGTTTTTTTCTGAAACTTTTAATGTTTGAGAAACAAATAAGAAAGATGAAGCTTGTTAGTGAATCTTTAAAATTTAAAAAACATCCATTGCATAAAGCAATTTTAAAGAATTTCCTTATTTCGAAAGGTCAAACATTTGTAATTAAGTTGTAAGCTGTTTAAAAAGTTGCCATTTGAGAAGTTCTTCTGCTTCTGAAGATGAGGAGTGAAATAGCAAAAAGAAGTTTTGAAAAAAATATGGTAGAAAGATTGTGATTCTTTTCACTGGGAGGTATAGATATCAAAGTTTGCGTGTGTATACGAAACCGAAAATCAGGTGTATGATTTATCCCCATCAGCGAAAAAATCACAACCATATTACATTACCAATATCAATATCCTTTAACGTTTTCATAAATGTGTAATGTATATAATACACAACTTTAATTCTCCATCCAACATGATCAAATGAATAATGAAGGCACAATATTACACAGATATGGAGGTAAATCAAACCTTGTAATTTAAAGGTAAATTTTTATTTCATCATGATCATTAAGTTAATCTGATCAAAGAAAACAAGTACCGACAGAACAAGAATCTCATAGTCGGATAGTTACCTATACCAGTGTACATTGTCAGAACGTAGCTAATATGTTGTTTTCATATAATACGTTGAACGTTACTCGTTAAAAAAAATCTTCAACTCAAATCTAAAATCTCGTCAGTCTTCGTCGTCAACAAACTGCAAGTTAATCTTAATCTTCTATAGTTAAGACTGAATCGCTATAGGTAAAAAGAACAACAACTGTACAGGTAAAAAGCTACATTCATTTTTTTGCCAATACAAAATACTATACCGTATACTTGTATATAGAAAATAAACCAAATCCAATAGACAAAAGTCGTAACTGAAATCAAAGCTCTCAGTAAGTAATCCCTTTTATAATATAAAATTGAATTGAAGCGATGAACCAAACGTAGAGAAAAACTTGACCGAATGAAGAAGCTATACAGGAGAAAAAAAGAAAAAAGAAGGAGAATAAATGAACGCTTGAGTGATAAAACCTCAAATTCTCTAAACCCAAAATTACTATGGGACTGACAAAAGATTATAAAAGATAAAAGAGCTTTTTGGTTTGGCTTCATCATGTCTAAAACTTTTATAGGGAAGGCAGAAAATTCAAAGATTAAAATTACATTAGGCGTACGTATATCGTACATATAAAAAACGTACGTCATTCCCTTGCATATCAAACTTGATGACAAAATAGAAAAAAACACATTAATTTTAAGATTTTCATCTGAACTTTTCCCCAATTAAATCCCCCATCAGTTCATACCGTTTTAACCCATTGTGCAATACTTTGAACGACACATGTGAATTACATGTTCCACATGTACTTTAGAATCTTCATTATGAGTCATGACATTCAATAGTTGAAGCTTTTATACTTTGATATTGGCTAAAATGTTAAAAATACAAAATCGGACACATAAAAAATGAAAAGGGAAGAGAAAACAATTTCTATGTATGAAAATATAAAACCCTGAAATCATAAAATAATTACAATTTTGCCGTTCCATATAACTTTCCTATAATTAACTTTTGAATACTCTTCATGAACCTAAAATTTTTGTCCTTTTTCCTTCGCCTTCGTTCCATAATTTAATGAATGACACAATGTCATTAAGCTAATTACTATATGTAAGGAAAGGAGTTTTTTCCAACGTGTGTGAACTTGGAGAGTAGAGAAAAAAGAGCAAGACACGATAATATAGTGAATTCCTTGTAAATTTGAGAACTGTGGAAAAATCCTGCAGAACATCTCAATTATTCTTCCCTTTGCTAATTCCAATTCAGAGACCATCACATGTTAAATCAAGCATAAATATGGGTAATGTGAAATGTGCATACATGTTACATATCAAGTAAAAGTTTTTTCTCGCAAAGAAAGACATTACAAAAATACGAAACATGTAAAAAAAACTCCTTGCGTTAACATGAAAGCCAATTCAGAATTCACAGCGAAAAAGAAAGAAAGGAAGAAAGAAAAGAAAGAAAAGGTATAGACATTTTTATTTTGGAGATGTGATGCGACCGAGACCAAAATTAAAAAGTAGCCATAAATTAATCATTAAAAATCTCGCAGGAACTCTCTTGGAAGAAAAACGAAGAATCCTCTAGGCTGAAATTTGTGGTAAAAACATGAAACATATAAACATGACTTCATTCTACTGGTTTCCTCACATCTCGCATCATCATTAAGTTTGCTATCTTCGTTGCTGCACATGTGAATGGGAATACCATACAACTACAACTTGTAAGACAGCAGATGAAATTCCAGACTGTTCATTCTAGGTATATTATACACAAACACACAATAATAAAATGTTCTGACTGAAAAGATTCCCTAACTCTCTTCACAGTCAAACTCAATTCACCCACCAAGAACAATCTCTCTCTACATGTAAAAACTTCTTTTGCTCTACGACTATCTCTGATTGCTGAATATGGATTGCATCGCATGGCAAAAGATTTAAAGATTTGCTTTTTTTGTCCATATAAACTCTTGTACACTGAAGTCTTTTAGCTCTTGTTTTAAGTGTGGCTTTTTGGAAGTCGTCCTCGTCGTCGCTTTGAGCGGTAAATGGCAAAGTGATTTACGATTTCAAATGGGCCTCAAATCAAATATCACATCTCTCTCAGTACTTGCACACACATCCACATCACACATAACACAGTGATAACACACACATTCTACTTTACCACTGACTGAATAATTGTATAATTTTTATATACCTGATCTTTCATTCTCTCATTTTGTACCCCGAGTCTTTGAATTTGGAAATCGGCATTTCGTTATTTTTATATATGTATATATATATTCAACTTCCATGTACTCCTTGCTGTTTAATGATAACCATTAAATATAGTTACTTTGATTTTTGTATAAAACTCCTATTTTATATATAAAGAACAAAGATAAATTGTACTTCTTAATGAATTCCAACTACAACTTTACACACATGTATAGGTATATACTTTCTTTCATTCATAAACTCGAAACACATTATATTGTCAGTTTGTAGAAAAAAGTACAAGCCTACGCTTCTTCTTTTCCTTTACTCTTTTTCCTCTTGTTCTAGTCAAATCTATACAAGAAATACACGACACCATGGAAGCTCTATTGAATTTTCTCTCTTATCCTTCCATTTCCATTTGAACAATGAACACACGTGAAATTTTTTGATTAGCAGTCCGAAAAAGAAACTGAAGCCTCATGTTCATACACCCATAGCGAACCACAAGGGAACAGAACTGAACATTACACATTTGACTGTGTATACAGGAAGTCATCGAACTTGTAGGCTGTATAAGTATACATATACATCTAATCACGTAAGGATCCTTTTCCTTTTGAATTTACCTAGCCATACATGTCAACATGGTTTTTATTTCAACTCTCGTATCACTAATTTTTACCATTGTATGTATATTTCCTTCCTTTAATTTCAGCATATTCTCACCGGATTGGTATTGAGACTCCCAATTTGAGAGAATTCACAGAATTCAAGTTTGAAAGTCACAAGTCCTCACAAATCCACCACAGATGGTATTTTATACAAAAGCATTACATAATATATTTTATGGATTGTGAATTAAATTTCCTCATAGCCTTTAGCCCATTATCATATACATTTATACATAATATAAAATATTTCTCAGCGCTCAAGGATTTTTTGATTTTACATTCGCATACAGACTCACAAAGACAATCAAATTATTTACATTTGAACTATACGGAGATTCTCATGAGAAGAATGTATACAGAGAGTTGGGAGTTAGAATTGGAGATTTGAAGTTGCTCCGAGTTCAAAAACGAGCAACTACTGATTAAGGTATACATGGGTATGTAATAGGATATATGATATAGATCTATGATACGTAAGAAACTGTTGATGAATTATGATGCACATCTTTTACAATGTATCTATACATTATAATGGCATAGTCTGTAGTATGTTTGGTCCTGAACCAGGACTTCTGGTAGTTTTGTGGGTCTGAGTTTCATGTGATCTGTCATCATCATCATCGTAATCTATTCTATATGTAATGGGTAAAATACCGTATAGCCCATACGATACCGTGTAGACCTCCATGGATGTGATATTTTGTGCATGATACGATACATAAGTCTCGGTATATATCCTAATGATAAAGCGCTGAATTCTCTATATTATAATAAAATCCTCAAATTGGCTTTATACGACTTTGTTTTGGTAGAATGAGAAAAGTGCCGACAACCGACGACCGAGAGAAAATGAAAACATCTCATTCTCATATATATGTAATATGTATAGATATATATACACACAACAGGGATGATGGCATGCCATGTGTCGCTTTTTCATTGTAACCTTCAACTCTTTTTTCTTTTTCTCTCCCCAAAAAATCCAGTAGCTACAATATATAAAAGCTCAGACTATTAAGTGAAATTGCTTGATGTATGTGTGTGGTCAGGAGGGCGCATTATCTATTGGATACGACTATTTTTCAAGTCAATTTCAATTTCTCTATCCCGATTTCCCTGTACAGAATGTGAACCAAGTTAAAGTACTTCTCCTGCCTCCCATCTTCTTTCTATATTTCTGGATTTTATTACTTCTTTAACTTGCTACAATGTCCAAATGCTCTCTTGATAGTATCAAGTTGATACTTGAGCAATTTGAAATTTCAATCTGTACACAGCACGAAAGAGATTCCAAAAAACTATTAGATTTCGCTTTTCACTTCAAAATGTAAGTAACGGACAGTTATACGAGGTTGTTCACGCTGCATTTAGCAAAAGTATGATGGGAATGAGATAGAACAAAAGTTCTTGCAGTATATTC
>JAIUND010003246.1:0-16879 GCA_034699125.1 Gisinianus flammeolus
TTGTTTTTTTTGGAGAGTCACTTGTTAGTGGGCCACTTTGTTCGGAAAGGTGGGCCACTTTGTTTTTTTTGGTGGGCCGAATATATTACATGCCCTTACATATTTCCATTTGGGAACATCGGCGAAGACTTACAACTGTGGCACCGAGAACGGCAAATGCGTGTGTGCAGCTCTGCCTTTGTGAAGTTGGAGACGGAGGGTGAGCCTGTGAAGCCATATTGCATGCAGATGGCTTTTATTTATATGTATGAATGCACAGCAGAATGGGAAAGAGAGTGAGCGAGAGAGAGAGAGATAGAGTTGTAATCCCGGCTTTTCCCCATGCACTGCTTCGTTTCCGCTACATATTTTGGATTGTGTATATGAAGTTGTGCATATGAAAACTCGCCGGAGACTGATTTTCACTTTTTTGCAAATTAATATGCAGAAAGACATGGGCTATATTTTATAGAACAATTTAGAAATTTGTAAAAAAATTGCAAATATTTAATTTTAATTAAGTTTTAATTGAAGTGATTTTCCGAAAAGTGAGCTGCCAAAGTGGAAACGGACGTTGATGAAATGGCCGCTAGAGGACTCACTCAAAATTGTATAATGAAAGCAGAGTTCAAGAAAATCTCTAAAATTCGATGAGACCGTTTCATTCAAACGGAGCTTATATACGCGCGCGAGTCGCTGTTAAATTGTGCTCGACATTTAAACTCAAATATATCGACTTCTAGATACTAGTCTCCGGCGGGTTTTCTGATGCACAACCTCATATGTCAATGATATTTTCCTGGAGTCTTCTCCCTCCTTTTTTCTCTCTCTCTCGCTCTCACTCTCTTTTCCGCACCCCAACCGAACTCTCCCACATTGCAAAACTAAGCAACAGATTTGAGGACGCTTCGGTTTTGTTTCGTCTTGACGACATTCCAAAATTCCAAAATCCCACAGCCATGGCAATGTTGTGATTGCCCTTTAAATTCTATTTTAATCTTCAATTGATTTGGTTAGGTTCGTTTGTTTGTTGTCTTCCTTGTGTGCTCATCGAGTTTATACACTTACGCACATCTATATATATATACACACAAGGAAGTGAAAGAGATAGACAATGAGTGACGGGATTGACAGCAACAAGGAAAGTGAAAGCAATAATTAACATCAAAACATCAATCATCAATCATATATAGTTTCAACTTTCAAGGGTACGGATTTCCTATATAATATTTTAATTCAATATTATATATAGAGTCGAGTTTTTTTCTTGTGGATTGTGCGGATATTTGAAATGTTGTGTATACATAATATCGATGGTCTCATTCAAAAAAGCTTCAACTAATGTTCGCCTCAGACGGTGAATATGCGTGTACGTGTACTGCATATTGGTATACCCCGTCCGGGGCCAACATGAGTTGAGGCTTTTTTAAATATATATACTAGTACGTTTCAAATTCAATGCATTTAAATTTGATGGAGAGGGTTTTGAATTTTTTTTGTGGATTTTATATATAGACTGTGGATTCTGAAGGAAACTGTGGGGAAATTCTCATTTGTGGGTTCCCACACATTTAACTTGAGTTTTTTTTTCCCGCGGTCGTCTTTGTGAAAATTATATTGGAGCTTTTGGATTTTCATCTTCAACTTCCGGCTGTGTACAGAATTTTATTTAAATATAAAATCAACACAATGAGAAATAGAAAACAATGTATGAAATGGAGAGAGAGAGAGAGAGAGAGAAAGAGAGCCAGGGCGAGGGAATGATTACATTCATGACAGTGAACTCCAACCAAACCACATGTAAGCATGATAATATAATACAAATGATTTGGATTTTATTGAATTGTGTCTGCGTTTCATTGTTTTAATCATGTACAGTGGATTGTAGAGAAACTTATCTATATGATTAAAAAACCCGTTTACAATGCAGCAAAATGTGGTATTATACAACACTGATGTGTGTACAGTGAGGAGTTTCTCTATACAGTCGACTGCACGTTTATATTTTCTGCATGCATTTTTAAACTTGATATTTAATAAGGCATTTTGGGATTCATTTGGGACTTTGTAGTCGGGACTCTGTGCTGTGAGGGATTCTCCGTCGGCTTGTCATTTTATTTCAACGAGTTTTTTTCCCATGGCATCATGGCAAACCCAATGGAAAACGTCTGTATACACAAATGGGGAATAATCGTTTGAGCTTCTGTAAATCTTCCAATCCTGTCATCTTTCACTTCCTGCTCGACACGGAATTGAATCCATATACACAATGGACAATGAGTGAAAGAAAATTAGAGGGAGAGATTGAGAATGAGAGCGAGAAAGAGAGAGAAAGAAAGAGCATGCAGGGAGAGAGAGACAAGGAAAATCCACGTGATTTTGCAATGAACTCCAAACCATATATGTGTATAAGCGTGAGAATTGAGAATGTAAATGATTTGGATCTTATTGAATTGTGTCTGTGCTGTGTTTGTGTTGTTTTGAAGTTTTAATCATGTTGAATACATTTAAATGTGCAATGGATTTAAATTTGATATTTAATAAGGAATTTTGGATTTATTATTGGTTTTCTATAGTCGGGGATCTGAGGAATTCTCCATCGGCAATGAGTGGCTTTTATTTCAACGAGTTATTTTCTAGAGAATCAATCAACCACTATGGAAAGAGTCTGTACACAATCAAATGGGGAATCGTTTGAGCTTCTGTGTAAATCTTCCATCTTCCATTTCCGGCTAAGCACAGAATTTAATTGGAAGGAAGCATTCTGCAATGTAATATAATTTAATACGTTTTTTATTTTTGAATCCCTTATTGTTTTCCCGTGCTTTATATTGTATTGCGAATATATGTATTTCCTTTGTGGAATTTGAGATGAGGATTTGAATCGAAAATTTTACTAGATTAGCATTGGCAAATAAGTAAATGTTTCCATTTTGCCTGCGTTGAAATATTTTCTATTCATAATTTCTGTAGGGATTCAGCTGTAGCTTTTGAAGTTGAATACGAATTTGGAACGGAATATTTGAAGCAAAACATCCCTTTGTTGAATTGAATCAAGTCGAATCAAATCAATTCCAAGTGTGAGGTATGTGGAAATAACTTTTCATGAATTCGCCCGGACGATCGACCATCAGTTTATACTTTCACTGTCATTCGTCATCATACTGGTGTGCATTGGGATTTGAAATTTATGTGGATCTCGAGTTACTGCCGAGTTACTGTGTTTCCTAAATTTCCAAATTGAATGGGAAGTATACATCGTTTTATGCGGTCTGTAATTTTAATTGATTTTGTGGGCAATTTTATTTACATTTCAAATACATTTTTTTATATACCGTCAGCTGGGATGAGTCTGGGCGATTTTTTGACAATTCGGTCTATGTAACATTTTTATACAGATTTTACGAAGACCAGTCAAAATTTTGAAAAAGTTTAACAAAAAAATGGTACGAATCCCGAAACGCGGGCGTTTTGAGTGTCCGGACTCACCCCCGGCCGTCCGGACCCACCACAGTTGTGTGTATTTAATTTATCCATTTACCTACACATCTGATATTCTTTATACAATTTAAATTCGTGAGTTGTACTGAAAAACATACTAATTCCAAGTCCGCGCTTTTCAATCACAGCTGTAGTTGCAAGCTTGCTTACATAAGTACATGCACAATTTTGCAAAATTGTGGTTCGAAGACAGTTATTATGTGCACTCTTTTATTACTTTACTTGTTACTATACAATTTCGACTACACATTCCTTATGGCTTATTATAATACATATATACTACATATAGGTTCGGAGTCTCCGAATCGGAGACAATATTTATGTTCAATTTTTTATTTAATCTTATACGGCAAAGTTGTGTGTAAAGGGAGTTGTGACTTAGACATGAGATTCAGGATGGGATTGTCCCGATCCCGCCGTCCCATCCCATTCCGAACTCGGGATGGGACGGGATAACGATGAAGTATTTCGGGACGGGATGGGATTTAAATTTTATCAACAGTCTGGGGTGGTACGGGATGAGAAATTTTTTTACATCCCGAAGACCTTTTAAAGTGGAATTTTGAGCCTCCAAACTTTGCTTTTGAACCTTTTTCTCTAGAAAATTTCATTGTAAGCTCTCCAATTTATATGAATTGACACTTTATTTGGGAATGAGAATGAAAAGCATGTATGCATAGGCTCTCACTTGGCATAAGGGCCTCAGGCCCAAGGCAATGCATTTTATTATTGTCGGGATGGGACGGGGTGGGCTGAAAATTAAATGCTTTCGGGATGGGATGGGACGAGTTTTGTTTCAATACTTAAGCACGGGACGGGATGGGATAAAAATTAAGACTTTCGGGTTCGGGATGGGATCGGGACAAAAATTTCCATCCCGTCTCATGTCTATAGGACCGCAGTTCTGGCACTAACACTTTATTTATTCCTGTCTTTAAGTCGTTTTGTTGAGTTAGTGTCGGTTTCCATGTCTGTTTCCAGTTTAGCGATTAAGTCAAAATTGTTGTAGTCATCGATACGTATGGTGTTCATTTGGTTTATAGTTTATGAGTAATCTGGCAACATTATCTAGATATTTAATTAGACTTTAAAAGACAGAATCAAAGGATACTTCTGCTTCAAAAATTGAGCTTTTCTGTTGGCGGAGTTCTTTCACTACATTGGTTGGTCGAAACGCTCCAACAATTGTGGTTTCTTGTTTTTGAACTGATTTTGTGTAGCTTCTTAATTGGAGTTTGTCGCGATTGTTGAACGAAATAACGGTGGAAGAGGTGTTTCTTAATTCGGGTACTTGAGTGCAAGCGTTTGGATTAATGTGACAGTCACAATAGTATACAAAAATAATTTGATTGACGTCTTGGTTGAAAAAAGTGTAGTGGGTGTTCCAAAAGTTTTTTGTGCCATTGAAGTAGTTGTCACTTCTCGGATAACCATAAAATACCAAAAAACCAGTTTGGGGATTTTGGTGATAGGTTGGTTGGTGTTTCGTCAATTTTCAAACATGTGGCACCGGTTTCTTCAAATTGTAGCAGTAATACATCAATGGATGTTTGATAATTGTGTTATGCCCAAACAATGTTTCTCTGGTATCGTCTATTGGGAGTAGTTGATTGTTTAAACAGGTTATATTTCAAAATTTGAAATATTTTTAAACCTTCTTAAAGCAGTGCTTTGTCTTGCTCTGTACCAGTTTGAAGTTGATTTGTTTTTAACGCGTGGATTATGTAGCTTCGAATACATGATAATCTATTTTTAATTTGGTTGACTTTGTTCAAGAATTATTTTTCCAAGTCATTTAGTTGAAGTGCGTATTAAATTAGGTTTGTTTCAAGTGATTTATCACTTGAAAGAGAGGCAACGGGTGCAGTTGCTGCTAATTGCGTTAAACACTTTCAGTATCAAAGTCTGGGAAAGTAGAGATTCAGCTTGGATGTTCAATTTGGACAAATTTGTGTGCAGATCCCGGGTTCAAACACAAACTTGGGACTTTCCACATCAGAAATGAGGGACACGCATTTTCTTTTAAAATGTTTATAGTATAATTCGACGACTTTTTGTCACAGCGGATTTTCACAGTTGCTTCGTCTGACCAAAAACTAGACTGACCACGATGTAAATGGGCTAACTAGCCTGCTTTTTGAAGAGAGGGGAGAAGAGTGAAATAAGGAGTTTCACTAATTTCCTCTAATAAATTAGAATTTTCTTCTATAATTTTTTGAATTTCACAGACAGGAAAATTGATAACAGATGGGGGAATAAATTAATTATTGGTCGACAACACAATCACAAAGCGTTCACCGTCTATTTCAGTTTGTCTAGTTTTATATTTGTAATCGAAATTCAAAACACACGGTTGATTCCAAAATTGTGCGTGTTTTGGTGAGTCGACTGACAAAGTTGGATCTTCAACTACTTGCATGACACAAATTGGAGATGATTTGGAGGTTAAAGTTGAACAAGAGCAAATTTGGGAATGGTGAGAACACTTGAAAAATATCACAACAATAATAAACCGTTTAAAGGGTTTTTTATTCTCCTTTAATTCATTATGTTTTTCCATTTGTGCAACTGTAATCATCTCAACAAAGTTTCGATATGCCTACTAACCAAAGATCAGCTGGCAGATTTCACACGATTTGAATCCTGTTTTCCCACCTCGCACTATCAAATTGAAATAAACTCGAACGTTATCATCAAGGATTTGATGGTCCGTCGAAGACAACTGCGAGCATCCTTCTCACCAACAATCCTCAACTGAGGTTTCTGCAATCAAATCCATACATTCACAACAACAACAATAAGCAATCAATATTCAGAAAATCCGAGAAATACAATACAAAAGAAGAAAAGGGAAAACAGCTTGTTTTTTACCAGTTGATTTCATGTTTGAACGTTTCCTCTGACTTCCGCTTCTAATTGATCCAAATCTGCTTTTGAATTCATGGGAAGTTTTATACGTGATGGGTGAGGATTTGGAACTGGAGACCATTGGAATATTTGCAGAAAAGGAGGCAAAATTGGAGGGCATTTTTTGAGTTGGAGGGCGTTTTTGTCCATTTTTCCACCTCATTTCCAATTTCTGAAAGGTCGAACCCTAAAGATCGTTTCTTCGCGTGAAAATGCTTAACGAAATCCTCGGCTTGTCGGATTCGCAGGGTCAGGACGGCCGACTCCTCCTTGAACTTTTCAATAACCGCGTCTTTCACTTTTTTAATTTTTGTCCTCTCTTGGCTCACTTTCCTTTTGAGCAGACCGAGCTTTGGGAGATTAATTGGTCAATGAGGAATTTGGTTTCCTCGAGGCGATCCTTGATTGGGGTGGTGGATTCGCTCATTGTAATGTAGTTGTGCCGGACAAAATACAAAACACAAAAACTGAGTGAGGGAGTGAGAATAAAGTGAGCAAACGTCGGAGTTAAAATGAAGCCTTGTAAAAGCTGCTCTCCCTTACCTCCGCCTGTATGCGAGTCCGTCGTCCGTTGTCCACACAAACAGAGTTCCAGAATCGGAATGATGCCGTTGTCTACGCCTTTCTTGAAGCACAGATACTCGGGGATTATATTTCCAATTTGGGGTCGTACCTCGAAACCGAATTATCTTTGTTCCAAGTTCTGAGCGTCCTCTCTTGGAGACCTTTCTCTGTACTCTCCATATCCCCTTACGCTGGAGAAACGGGGTGAATAAAAATTCAATTATGTCAAAGTTGGCATTGTTCAGCACGGATAGCTGGAAAAATTGACAGAGATTTTGAATGACTGTTAATAGTACCGGCTTGGCAATCCATTGGAGAGAGATATTCCAGTACTTTATTGGGGGGAGATGTTACGACTATATTTAATTAGTCATGTTCATTGTATTATGTACATAGGTAGGTGATGACATGTTAGGACTAGGAGAAGTTGTAAATCGTAGGGCATAGCTCTAAAGAGTGAAGAGCGGGGAAGGAGAATGTAAGAGAGGGCACAATGGTGAATTCCAAAGAACGTTGGGACGCGAGATGGAAAGTCTATTAGTGGAGGTATTGATTTGAATATATTTATAAAAAATTTGGTAAACTGGAATACTGACCGGATTTTAATTCCTGATGAGAAAGAAACACAGATGTTTTCTTCCAAACATCAACGCAGGCGGAGAGGGGGAGAAGATGATGTATTGATGGTGTGGGTATCCATTGGCAAGAGATAATTCAAAATTTCATTATGGTGAGAGGTGGACGATAAAGAGAATTCTTTCACCGTCAATTTTACATAGCACTTCACACAGTTTTTTTGCACTTTTAATGTCTAATTGAATGGTTGGTCCTGGGCAATCAGGATAATCTATTGATGCTGATTTTGATTTTAATATGTTTATGAAAAACTTGTTAAACTGAAAACTTGGTCGGATTTTAATTCCTAATGGGAAATAGACACAAAGTTTCCTCCCAAAAAGAGAGAGAAGCACGACGCACTTTAGAGTATTTCTTTATTTCACTTGCTGATTGTAGTAAAAGATTTTTTGGTGTATTCCCTAATTTTTCAATTAAACTGTTGAGATGAGATATGATGTGACAGTTTTCTGAGAGACGAAATGGGATTCGAGAAGCACAGGTTGTGAAATGTGATTGTGAAATATGTGATGTACAATAGTGAGAAGTACAAAAAAAGTGATGTGAGTTTAAAGTGTTTTCATATAAGCACAAAATATGTGACATTAAATATATATAAGTCTAAACATAATATATATGAATTTTCCCTCTTTCTCTCCACATAATAAATGATTAGATTGTGAAATTCGTTTTTTGATGTTTTATTATTTAGTAGTTTGTTTTTAAATTTTATAATCTTTTTCATACAATGATCAAACTTTCCGTGTATAAATTAGTTTTATGAATTTACTGGTCAATCACAAAATCATATGTAAAATATATTCTGTATTTATATTACATTTTGTACTTTTCTCAGTCGTTTAACTATAATTAAGTATTTTGTACCCGAATCACATTATATATTATTTTGTACTTTTTTATAATAATACATATCATACAAATAAGTAGGAGCAAGTAGGGATGATTTTAGTTGACCTCGTAAAATGAATCATCCCATGATTCGTCATGTTCTTCACAATATATGCTCCTGTAAGGAGCAACTTCCCCACGAATTTGCATTGCTGTGTTATTTTACAAGTCCAGCACTGGTAGTGGTCTGGAAATACATGTCGCCACCGTGGCATTTGGATGGTAGGATGACATTCTACACACCTGATTTTTAGTTTTCTACGGGGAGCATATGGAGTCCCTTTGCATGTCAGATGGTTGTGAGTTTCACTTGGAGCCTTCGTCGTCTGTACAAAAACAAACAAAAAAATATACAAAGTAATTTATACATTTAGATAATTATGATAGGGAAAATTTTTTGTAATATATTAAAATATATTTATATATAAATTTTTACACTTACGTATTTTGTCTAGGGAAACTGGTGATGCCAATGATAAAAATGAATTCACGTTTTTCACAGAAAAAAGGCACAGTGTGAGGATTTACGAAAAAAGGCGAATGGGTAAAAGTGCGGGGAGTTCCAGCATGTCAAAAACATTGAACGTGCGTAGAAAGAGAGAGAGGAGTCATACACGTCAATAATGCGAACGTATGCATACACGTTGGATAAATGGAAGCTCTCGAGTTTTCCATAAACACTTGCAGTCAAAAAGTCAAAAGTCATTTCACGTGGCGAAGATGAAACGGAATCACTTTTAATATCTCTGTCAGCTGGAGAAACCGGGATAGTAAGGAACTCGTTAATGTCAAAGGGGAAACCATTCACCTCCGATGAATGCAGAAATTGAGTGAGAGAGGATGGTGATGGAGTACTGATGGTTTGGGTATCCATTGGGTAGAGATATTCCAAAACCTTACTGTGCAGAGAGGGGGACGATGGAGAGAATTTCTTCATCTTCAATTTCCTATAAAAATTTACTCAGTTTTTTCGCACTTTCAATATCTTGTATAATGGTTGTTTCTGGCCAGTCTGGATTGTCTATTGGCGGAGGTTTTGATTTTAATATATTTATAAAAAACTTGGCCGGAATTTAGTTCATGATGTATATGCAATTGTATACGCAAACAATTTTTCTTAGAAGAGAAAAGCACGACGCACTGTGGAATAGTTTCCATCTTCTTATTGATTGAATCAAAACGTTTTTTGGGGTATTTTCCAATTTTTCCACTAAACTGTTGATATGAGATATAATGTGTTGATTTTTTAAAAAAAGAAATGGGAGTCGCGAATAAATATTTTTATTTTTGACACAAATTTTTATATAATTTTTATAATTGAATTCACTTGTACGAACTTTAAGATTGTCGAAACGTTCACACAATCTTGAGAAAAAAAGAAGATGAGACGGTATATCTGCTGTAAACTCTGAAATATCATAGTTGAGAGGAGCAGATTGAGATTGGCTCATGAAAGAATTGAGAGTGAAGACTTCTTATTCTAAATTGTCCGTCTCTTTTACTAGACGTCTCAAGACTTGCAGAGATAATTTTGGCGTGTCCATAAAGTATTGGTTGGCAACAACATCTTGGTTAGCAATAACATCTTGGTTTGTAACAAGTCAAACTGGTAAAAGCACAAAAGTGTGAATTCAAAGACTCTTTAATATAAGTAAGAGGAACGAGGGATGAGGAAGAATGTGAGTTGAATTGTATAGGGACCGCGAGTCCTGTTCTTCCAATAATTCTTTCCCTCTGGTGCGCCCATATTGGCACTCCTGACGACTCCCGCCGGTTCCAACGCACCACGTTCCTCTGTCACGCTCACACTGGCACTCCCACCCATTCCCACCATTTCTACCGCCATATCATCAAGAGCGCACGAATTCAAATTTACCGGGCATCAAGGCATCAGCGGTGGGCGTTTCCGAGACCCAGAAAAGAGTTGGAATGGAAACCTTCAACCTTAATTGTCTCCTCCAATAACTTATCCGAGTCTGCCGTCTGGCCTTTAAAACCCTCAGTTCAATCAATTTGTTGGTGATTTAGACAATTTCAGCCTCTTGATCCTCGAGACCCACTCCACTAATTTGAGGGCAGTTGAGCAGTAGAATCTATAATCAAGATATAAATTTCGTGCATTATGTGTTTGTCCGCCAACGTTTTGCCCGCGGTTTCATCTGGCTCCTCGTTTTTGTCCCGAGTGCCGGATGTATCCCCATTGCCCGCACTCTCTAAAAAAGGGGGAGGTGGCAGTTCAAAAATACAGATCGGCAGTCACTTTTCTCTATATCATTTATTATGGATTTAAAAAATTAACAAGTGAAGTGAGCGCCAAAGTACCAGTTGATTGTACATCACTTTCATCGGTCTGACGACCCCAAACTCTCCTTTGACGACACTGATGCCGCCTTGGCGGCAGAAAAATATGTCTTGTTTTTTCGGCGACACGTCATATTGGATGTACATTTGAAAAATCTTCCGCAATCCTCACACTGGAAACTCGTTGGCGCCGACGAACTCTCTGATTTCTTTCCAGTACGCGAGAAGTTTTTTGTCTTCTCAGTGTCCGTCTTGCACTTTGCCCTGGAACTTTTCCGTATGCCGTCGGAACCACTCTCACTTGTTTACCATGATAAAACCAGGAAAGCTCAGACTCGACATCAAAGGCTGAGGGCTCAATACGGGATGGAAAAGATGGTGCCCTGCGAATTTGCTTGAGTCTCTGGGCAAATCTAACCGCCCCGGCAGCTCCTTTCCCCAGTTGACAGAGGGAAAATCCCCAACTCCGCCCGTCCCCAAGAAACCAGTTGACAATCTTTTCCGCTTGCTGTGATATCATTGTGAAGGCGGTGGACTCTTTTTCCAGGTCAGCCATCATTTTGCTCCGCCGGATCACTATTTTTTTCAGTCCTTCTGTCACCTCGGTAATGAGAATCCCAAGTTCCCGTTGAGGTTTTATATTGATATTTATTTTTATTTTGATTGAAAATTAACACAGTTGTTTTCCTCCCAAAAAGGGAGAGAAGCACGACGCACTGTGGAATAATTTCAAATTCCTCTTATTGATTGAACCAAAATATTTTTTTGTCTAAACTCTTATTTGTCAATTAAAATGTTGAGATGAGATATGTGTTTATTTGCTGAGAGAGATGGGATTCGTGAATTAGACGTCTATACTTTCTTTTGTATCTTGGGATATCCGAATGCTTTGAGGGTGATATTGCAAATCATCATTTTAGATAGTCCAGTCACTGAAAGTTGGGGTTCAGGACACGACAGTCGTTTTCCGGAGAGTAAGCATTCAGTGTTCAGGTGTACTTTTAGCTGGCAGATTTTTACTTCTTTAATATTCCGTACGAGTACTCCCTGCTTGTTCTCACACTCTCCTCGTGAACTGCATTCTACGGTTATCTTGGTGGTGGATTGAACAGTATCGTCCACATTTTTCACGGCTATCGTCCGTGCAACATAATAGTAGATTACCACTTCGGTCGTTTGCGTTATTGCCCATTTATTGTCGACGTCTTTTCGTAGTCTCGTGCCAAAGTATCCAGATCTGATCCGATAGAGTATTACTCCAGTTGCTGATCGACTTGTTTGTATCATGTCTCTGCATTCCTCTACGCTTATCGGTATCTTTATTCGTGAGGACATCTGCGTATTCTCCAAAGAATCCGTATCGTTTTGTTTCAGTGGTTTTGATCATCATTTATTATTCGAATCCATTGAGAAGTTTAATGCTAGATCTTCAAACCATAAACTAACTGATATGTTGAAGGAGTTTCCATTAGAGGGTGCTTTAGGTCATTGGGTACCCGGTACATTCGTTCTGACATTCCCGAACATCTGAATAACGGTGTCTTCTTGTACTCGAGGTTATAGAATAGGTTGAACATTTTGGTATCTTCTCGTGGGAGTGCTCCGGTGAGTCAATAATACTGTGGGACGCTCAGGTTATTGCTATGATGGATAGTAATATCACGAGGGATTTGGGTTTGGTTTCTGGAGGCCTAAATATTAAGGATAATGATGTGTAAACTAAGTGTTTAATTTATAGCATCCTTCTCTTTTTTTTCTGTCGGTAATATTCCTGAGGCGGTTTCATTATTGGAGTCGTTGAGATGATCGTGTGTACATAAAATTAACAACGCAAACGATTGTTCATACATAGTATTTTATATGTAGAATTTAATTGCAATTGATAGAGAGAATTTTTAATGACAATAATAAAATATGTGCATGTAAATGCAATCACTAACATATTTTTACGTATTTAAAAAAATTTATATGCATTATGTTCAGGCTTATATACACTTACATTTCATACAAAAAAGTAGGAGCAAATGTTATCGTTTAAAAACTAGACAGGTGTGAAAGTAGACAGTTGGAAAAATAAGGAAAATTAAATGTTTGGGAAATCCCGTGCTTGCAATTTGAATGCCTAGCTTCCTCGGACTTCTCGTTGTACACTAGGCGTGGTCCAAACCGGGAGATGGTGAGAATAAAAGGCAATGGCCGTCAATGAACAAACAACCGGACAGCCAAGTTGGTCGACAAGAAACGAATGACCCGTAGACAACAAGCGGAAGTAAATAGTTAAATAAGTATGATGTAGTTCGACGACAAAAGAAAAGCTTTCAAGGAAGATTTATTCACTGCACTTATAAGTTTGACTAAATGTACATTTCAGTTGATTGTGGTTACAAAAAGGGAAAATTGCAGACAATTTTTCTAAATCATTTTCACCATCACCATCAAACTTTTTCAACTACTGAGAAATTAAAACGACTTCATTAGTCAAAGATTATTGAGCAAGTATATTTCCAAGAAATTGAATGATAATTTGGGGGTAACTTAAGTTTTCATTACAATTCCTGTTTTTAATCCTTTCAGAATAAGGCAATTACTGCAAGCTGTAAACACGGGTTTTCAATTAGGCGGCGTCCGTAAAATGGAGTCTTTTTTTAGGGGGAGTGGGTGGCCTGGCGGATGGTCACGTGCACATGTCAATTATATTAGCGTGCACATTTTCGAAGACTCCATTTACGGACGCCGCCTTAAATGGCACTCGTTGTACAATTAAATCAGAAAATTGGATGCAGCCGTTTGATGGGCATGATGGCGCATTCTAGTTTTTCTCAGTGAATTTGCTTTTACAAAATTCCCAATGTGTAAATTCTGCATGCTTTTCTTCCTCTTCTGGAATCAAAGAAAGGGGTATATTTTTAAATTGAATTTGTGCGTTGAAAAAATCAGCAAGCTCAAAATTTGCCTGCGGAAAGTTGAAATAATGTCTGAGCATGAACAGTACTCGTACTTAACTTTAAGTTCATTTTGACTTACTAATGTAAATATTCAATCTTGCTCATGAACTTGATATGTGCTCGTTTTAAGCTGGATGAAGCACGCGGGACTTGGAATTAAAACCCATGGTATAGACAACAAATAATATGAATCTGTAGAATCTGTTTGTGTATCCAAAATCTGTTGTGAATAGCACAATCTGTATATAGTTGTCTTGTGATACATAACGTAAGCGCAGCCATCGCATATTTAACTTTTTTACTTTTGCATAGATTGAAAAACGCGGTAATAAAATGTTAATATAATAACACGTATAAAACACAAAAACATTTACAAACTAATTTGTTTCACCTTTTGTTAAGCACACCAATATTGAACAAAGTTTTTGTACATGTTAATGTCATGTCAGATAATTCCATTTGAATAAAAACGACTGTTGTAATATTTCGTAAATTCTGTTTGTATGAAAATTGAAAAAAACACAAAAATATTAACTTGATTTTTTTTTTATATAGAACTTCAAATGTAAAACGCTCCACACAATTCACGACTTTGTACAGTGAGTGCCTGAGTGCATGTATCTGATTAATCTTCGTTGCATATACCGTTGTTAAAAAGTATAAGCATCCTTTTTTGATCAAATGATTAAGACCAAAAACAGCTTGTGATTTTTATCCACAAATCATTGCTGAAGAAATCATTTTAAAGAATATTTGAAATTTTCAGATGTTTCTTATATTCCCTTGCATGTATATGGCTCACGCTCTCCAGTTTTAAGGAGCGGAGATCCAGCATCACTAATGAAATGGCATATAATAGGTACAAAACCATTTGAACATTGGGTTTGAAGAAATCAAAATGACCTAAGGATGCTCGACCTTGGATTCTTACGTGATATGTATGTCGGCTCAAACTAACTAACATTCTCAACGAGTAACCACACAGCGAAAATCAACTGGCGATTCCTCCTATAGAAGACTCAGCAATGTTACTTTAACCTTGCTTTTAAAAGGTGTGTTCATTTTACTCTTCGTTTTTTAAATTCAACATTTCCTCTAAACAAGCAATCGAAAATTTGGGAAATCTTTGACTATTTCTATTTCATACAAAATTGCATGCATATACACACAGTTCACAAAAATTATGAATCTCCAAAAGTTAAGATCAAGGAGAGGAGTTTGCAAATAACTATGTATTTTGTTATGTACATTGTCTACGATAATTAATTAACGAATGTAATAAGATGAATTAAAACGTTTTTATTAGCAATTCCCATCAATTATTGGGCCAAGAATAGTCAGTTAATGGAGGCAGCCCTAAATTGCCTCAAATCCCAAAGCCCCGAAATAACCCATTATAATTAATATTCCACTTTGCTAAATTAATTTCCCAAATGTATTGCCCAGTAATAGCCTTTCAACTGGGACGCGCATGAGCAGAAGTTGGAGGTATCAAAGAAACTGGTCCGAATTTTTCTCTGGTTCGCTCCTGCGCTCGCATTCTTAATTTTTATGTGGGGAATTTATACTTGGCGCTCTTGTCCAGATTTAAAACAGGACCACCATCCAGAGTCGCAATTGATGTCTGCTTCACATTCTGCTAGATACTCTTTTCATATGCTCCTTCAAATTGCGGTCATGCTCAAAGTAAATGAGCTTCCGAATTTCATCAGTCAGTATGCATGTGCGACTCAGCCGGATCTTCACAGGTTTGAAAAAATTCAAATAAATGGTGGGAACATCACACAAATTAATTGAAATTGGAAATAAGTTCAAGGATATCTGTGTGTAGAAAAAGGATTTTGGACGCCTCACCTTTTTAATAAAGTCGGATATGGATGTGAGATCTATATATATATACCTCGTCTTCTTCACTTGTAATCTTCCTTCCTTCACCATCGTCATCCTCCTCGAACACGGAGGTCCATGTGGCTTCATTTACCATCGTTATCGTTTCCCGCCAGCCTTCAAATCCCATTGGCTCTCCATCCCGCTTTGAACCACCGCGCCGTTGAGGCGCTCTTCATTTCAACGCGCGTGAGCGTCCTCTTCTTCTCCAGCTTGGTCTTTATCTGGTATACACGAATTCCTCCAATTTTTGGTTCAAAAACTTTCTCACATAATCCAAGATTCAAAGGACATCAATTCCCTCCGGATACAAAGGAAGATATACAGAGAGGACTTGCGGACTAGGAACGAAATGAGCGGGAATTACAATTAAATTTGGAGGGAGTGGAGGAAATGCAGAATCTAAAGCTGTGGACTTGAAGAGGTCTTTGGGGGCTTCGGAGCGGCTGGGGAAAAAGGAGGCGAGAGCCATTCCACCCATTTTCTTCCGGGTGGGTCGATATTTCTTGTTGTTTATAAGGTAAACAATTATGGGGAATCCGAATCTGAAACTGTAGATTTGACCATATCCAAATACATATGTATTACCCTGAAATTCAGGGTAATGCACATTACCCTGAATTTCGATTTTTTCGGATTCATTAAAAAAAGTTCAATAAATTTGAATTAAACTCATCCTCACCATGATAATCATAAATAACACAATTATCATTATCATCTGTGGCTGTGGCTCTATATGTATCGATTTTTATAAGGAATGTAATTTAATTACATATACAATGGTTTCAATAATATAAACTTTAATTTGATGAATAAAACCTCCACCTTCAAGTTTCTCCGGCATATATTTTTCTGTGGATATTTCTTTACGCTCGGGATATTTCTTCAACCAATTTAGCACACTCAAGAATAGTCCAGAAACGCACTGAACACACAGAGCACGTCAAAGTCTATAAAGGAGAAATTAATGAAGGAATTTTGCGATAAGGCTGATGCAGTCAAATTCCTCTGTCCTGTGCCCCATTTTATTTACTTATTGCATTTCTTTCGCATTCCAAATCCCACATTTTCTTACGTTCAAGCCAAAACAGAAAAAATATATCCGGGCTCAAAAATTATTGTTGGACTTTGGACTGTCATTAAAACCGAATTGAATTTGTTTTTTTCTTCTAGTTTCTCCAGTCAATTGTCATTCAAAATATGTTTTCTTCAGTTTCAGTTTGCTTTGTGAGGTTTTTGAGTGAAGGCACACACAGAGACTCGACAAATTG
>JAIUND010003247.1:0-16878 GCA_034699125.1 Gisinianus flammeolus
GAGCACGAACTCGTCACGCCCATACAGAAACAGCTGATGCAGCCGTACAAATTGCTCGAGCTCAAATGGAATGCGTTTGCCTATTTCTGAATGATTTTAGTAAAATGCTTAAAGACGGCACTACGACGTGCTCTTTAAACCCTACAATCATGAGTAATGCCATAACTAGAGTGACACTCTAGTTATGGCATAAGGACAAGGACGCCGAAAAACGCGAAAATGCTAAAACTGACTTGTTATTGGTGTCTATGTGATTTCTGTTTATGAAGATCTTGTGATCTCATATCCAACAAAATAAAAAGCGAAAAATGTGAAAAACACGCCAGTCTTGAATCGACATACTCGTAAGTCGGAATTTTCTTTAAGAAACCATCACAAGCCTGAATGGATTACAAATTTCTATGGAAAACCCCAAAACAAGCGTATTTTGGTCCATGCGTAAACTCGAGAAGGATTTCATTTGGGCAAAATTGGCTATCCTTGTTTAAGCTCGGCTTTAAAACAATGCCTTTTTTAGTAATTCTAAACACTTCAAGGCAAACGTCACCCTTAATTCATATGTTGGAGCAAAAGTTTTGAAAAATTGACACTTAAAATGCCATTTTTCCAAAATGCGAATAACGCGAATTTCGAAATTAAAAATCGCGAATAACCGCTAATTTCATTTTCCGAAAAAGCGTTTTTGGAAAAAAAATAATGCGAATCTTCGGCGCCCCTAATCATGAGCATGCCTTAATGTGGACTCCGCATGGGACCCTTAAGGCTCCATATGCTTGTTCGAATTCAATTTCAAGTGATTTTACGGGTATTTTCGAGGTACTTAAGTCCGCCCCAGCCCTCGAAAAGGGTACTGCAGTGTAGAGTTGAACCACGCACACAAATGAAAGATGAAATAAGGGCTCCGCATTCGGCCCTTCCTGAGATTTCAAGGGTCGCCCAAAATTAGCTCTGTGCACACCTCTTTTTCTCTTGTTTTGACGCACGTCCCAAAAACTTTAGATTAAAATAACTATGAAACTGCATTAGCTCGAGTCAGCCCTTTTCTCCGTCTATGCCACATATTTAATGATATTTTTATTCTACCTATATAATTCCTGAATGTGCATAAAAGTATTGCATTACGCGTTATGTAAATCATTGATTTAAGTTGGAAATAAGAGTGGGTTCTTCTTCGCCAACTCTAACGGACACAAATTTTCAATTCCTTATAAAACATGACTGATTTTTGTACAATTTATTCAATAACAAAACATCACCATGATTATTTCATACAAAGGCAACAACTCATTTTCCAATTCAATTCATCCGTTTGGCTATCAAGTGAAAAACCATCAACTCATCCCGATTTCCTTCCATCATCCTTCTTCTCTTCTTATTATCCACTTGCCCTTTCATTTGTAAAGTCCTGCTATGGACCGAAGAATCAGAAGAATATCTGTTTTTCCATTTGCTTTTCTTTCAGAATCGTGTAGACCATATCACCACTTTATTTCCTCGACCGCCCATCAGCTGGATGTTTTCAGTATGGCTATATTAAACAACAAACATGACAATAATAATATAACTATTTCTGTTTAAATATACATAAAAAAAGCCTGCATAGTGTACATTATTTAGGTACATACGTAAATAAGAAAAAGGCAAAATTATACCTGAGAAAAATTCATTCCCTGGGATTGAGAGCTTCCAGGTCCATAATAATTACTCTTCTTCTCATTACTCGTACCATTATCCCCACTGGTACCGGATGAACCGAATTGATCTTGTGATAACATCCTTTCATTTTGTGATTGATTCCAATCAGGAGTGTAGTCTTCTGTAAAGTCCTGTTGAGACATCATTTGAGGCTGGGATAAACCACTACTACCGTATCCAAACTATCAAAAAAAACACACATAATAATAATAATAATTAACGATATTGAATGAAACATAGAAAAATACTAAAAGTTAAAACTAAATGCATAATAATAATAACACATAGTAAATCTATTTACAACTTACCTGGTATCCTGGTTGAGTGAGTGGTTGGCTATTAAAAGACTGAGAGGCATTTCCCAAATTATCCGGCTGTGACATGTCATACTGAACTTGTGACAACATTTGAGGCTGACTGGCCATCTCCCCACCACTACTGAATCCGCCATAACCTTTCTCTCTCCGACCTCCACTTCGATAATTATCACCCCCACTATTCCCATTATTATTATTATTGGTCTTGGACAGAGGAGGAAACATTTGATCCATTGGACTATTATTATTATTATTCTGAGCCCCTCCACGTCGAGGAGGATGACGCTGCTGCTGCTGATTCATATGTTGATGAGGAGGACCGTTGAAACCTCGATTTTGTTGTTGTCCAGGATGACCACCCGCACCCATATAACTTCCAGGTTGATTAAAGAATCTTGGTGGAATGTTGGCCATGTTCACTAAGGAAATTCAAAGAATAAAATAGAGTAGTGTATTAAATACCATTATTTCATAGTTGACATATCTACTTATATAGTACTATATACACAGCTCAAATATATGATCTTCTCGACGGAGAAACTCCAATTTTCCCTGTCATCACTTAATTAGTAGAGAAGAAAAAGAAATTGAGACGAGAAATGTGGGAAATAATTCAAGCACCGAATATTGATGAGGAAAACAAAAAGAGATTGAAAAAGATCGAACAGGAAGAAGACGAAATCGAGAAGAAATTGTTTGAATGAAATATTTTTGTGGATTCTTTCATCTTCCTACTATCGCTATTATCATTGTTATTATTTTTCGTAATCTCCTCAATATTATGAATTCAATCATAAATGAATTACATACCATTGAATTTCATTACTATTATTACTTGAATAGTCCACCACCGTTATTATTTTAGACCTCAATACGAATGCAATTACAATGAGCTATAAAAATAAAAATTGTATTCAAGTGTATTCACTGATTCTACTACTACCTAATACTTAATTCATAAAATGTATTGCAGTATATGTAATGATATTACTGTGTGGTACTCACGGAACATGCCCAAAGGCACAGGACAATTATTTCCAAACATGTGTGGATTTCTGGGATCATTCATCATGGATCCTCCTCCATAATGCTCATCATCCGGAGGAATAAAACTACTTCGGTTATTATAGTAGGCGGGCATGGGTGGAATGTGTCCTTGATTATTATGATTCGCCATCCCTCCCATGGGAATAGGAAATAGAGCTTCCCTCGCATCATAAGTATTCGTTTGCATAAAGTGAGCTCCAGGATTAAGGGAATTTGTCATTTTCTTGGGTTTGGGGAAAGTAAGTCCACTCTCTTTCAAATTATTGAGAGGACCCTCCACGAGGACATGTAGATCCTTACAATACTGAATTAAATGATTCCACAGTTGATGTTTAGCAAGTAATTTCGGATTCCCCACAATTATTATTCCATACTTGGCTCGAGTGAGAGCTACATTTAATCTTCTTGGGTCATTCAAAAATCCTATCCCTTGCATCTCATTCGATCGCACACAGGATAGAATTATAATGTCTTTCTCCCTCCCTTGAAAAGCATCCACACTCGCTACTTCAATCTCCAAATATAGCTTTGAATTCATGGGCCCTTGACTTTGCATAAATTGAACCAAATAAGCTCTCTGCCCTTCATATGGAGTGATGATTCCGATTTGATCCGGTCGAATCCCAGCCTTAAGAAAACGAGTCGTCACTTTCTCCACATTGGCTGCCTCCGTCCGATTCAAATAAGAAGTCCCAGATCCGGAAATCTCTTCCATTCCTTGAGTCACATAGAACATGATGGGCTTGTCGTGAGGCCAGGGGAAATCCATGATGAGCGTTCGATCCTTCCCGCCCACACCATTCTGAAGGGATCCCTCGTAGAAGAAATTAGAGGGGAATCGAGCAAGATCCGGGTGCATTCGATACTGAACTTCAAGACGGAATGGTCGAATACCAAGAACAACAAGCCTCTCAAAAAGGGACTGACTCAGACCAGCATTTGCCGATTTTTTACACATGACGACTGGGCCCAATTGGCAATGATCTCCCACAAGAATTAATTGTTTGGCTCCCAAAACAACGGGGACCATACACTCGGGCTCTGTGGCTTGCATGGACTCATCAATCAAGATTGAATGAAGTTTGAGCTTGGCCAGACGAGGATCTCCAGCAGACACACATGTACATGATACAACATCCGCAGCTTCCAAAATGGTCCGTTCTAATTTCCTTTTCAAATTGATATATCTTTTCTCATCCGCCACGGACAACTCTCCAGTCTCATCTTTCAACTGTTGTAATTTGGCGAGTTCTGGACTTGCATCTTGACTCATTTTCCGGATTTGATTATGAAGAGAGAGGAAGGAAATGTTGGATTCTAAACCTTCACGGGATTTGGCGCATAGTCGAACTACTTTGAGTCCAGTCTGATGGATTTTCGCTGTTAATTGATCTACAGCAGTATTGGAAGGAGCACAGACGAGGATAGGTCCACCATTTAATTTTGCAAGATGATAAACTATTGATGCACTAGTCACTGTTTTCCCCGTACCCGGAGGACCTTGAATTAATGAGAGTGGTCGTTGTAGAGCATGTTTCACTGCCCAAGCCTAAACAAATAGTAATGAAAGTAAAAACACAATACATATTAATGTTCATACTATGACTTGCTACCATTTTACAAAAATTTTTTAAATTCAATCATGATTTACTTATTTACATTTATTTACATTTAATTTAGATAATATTTTGGATTGTTTTTTAAAGTAACTCTCCCAGCTATCATGACAGTCCGGAAATGTTGGTGTCAGAACTGAACCCAACTTTCAGGAACAGTTAGTTATGATGGAAGAAGACCAGAATGGAACTTTTTTTTGATCTTGAGGATCTAGGCCCTTCACAGGGGCACTTTGAATTTTCTTCAAGGGACAAAACGGGGAAACGCATATCTACCCCATGCATTGTTCGATTTTGATGAAATTTGGACAGCAGCTTCCTGACGAGTGTCTCTTTATAGTACGTTCATGGTTTGACGATATCTCAAAGCGTGTGACCTCCAGAGGTCACCAAAGAACGACCTTTTTTGGCCAAAATCGAAGTTTTAATTTTGTAGTAACTTGAAATGTTTTTGGGCCAGGGGGATGTAAAACAACACGAGGAACAAGAATCTGTTAAATTTTTTCACTTATCATCACCGATGGAAAAGTTATCATCCGAAACGTGGTTTTTCGGGCGCCATTTTGTTTAGGATGATGGTAAGTGAAAAAATTCAACAGATTCTTGTTCCTCGTGTTGTTTTACATCCCCCTGGCCCAAAAACATTTCAAGTTACTACAAAATTAAAACTTCGATTTTGGCCAAAAAAGGTCGTTCTTTGGTGACCTCTGGAGGTCACACGCTTTGAGATATCGTCAAACCACGAACGTACTATAAAGAGACACTCGTCAGGAAGCTGCTGTCCAAATTTCATCGAAATCGAACAATGCATGTGGTAGATATGCGTGTCCCCGTTTTGTCCCTCGAAGAAAATTCAAAGTGCCCCTGTGAAGGGCCTAGATCCTCAAGATCAAAAAAAGTTCCATTCTAGTCTTCTTCCATCATAATTAACTGTTCCTGAAAGTTGGGTTCAGTTCTGACACCAACATTTCCGGACTGTCATGATAACTGGGAGAGTTACTTTAAATAAAGTTTTACCTGAGACCGATTCAACTCTGGCAGATTCAATCCCGAACAATTTTTGGGTGGAGTAATACGGAAAGTAGAATCTTCAATGTCATGACCCAAAAGTTTATGATAAATATAAGTTGACACGGCTTTATCATCCACAGAGAATTTACTCAGAGCAGCGAGCATTCGATCAAAACTTGTAGACTTCCATACAAACTCGACAACAAACTGATTGACACAGTCTGTGGGGACATTATGATTGGATTTAATTTTGATTTCCACTCCAATCTCCTCACCAAAATTATCAGGGACTTTAATGACATGACCCACTCCCGTCCACGGCTTGTGTTTATCCCCCACATATTTAATTTTCATTTCATCTCCTTGCATGAGCTTCAAGTCCGAGTCCCCAGCTGTACTCAGAGTGAAGTAGGCAATGTGTCGCTTATTCAGGCCGATATCCCAACGAACTTCAATATTCTCATGAGTATGACTCTCCTTCAATTTCTTGTCATACTCTGCTTCCAATTTAATGAGCGGACCAAACACAGATTCATATTGGTAACCATCTTCATAACGAAGAAGGACTTGCTGTGGTTCTTCATCTACTCCAGGTTTCTCTAGGTCTTGAAATGTAGCCTCTGCATTCTCTTTCCACAATTCTTCTAATTTCACAATTTGATTGTTGGTCACGTGACGAGATCGAGCTGTATCTTTGTCCGAAGGGACTTTGACGAGCCAGGTTATGAAAGAACGATCCGTGATTAAAGGTTTCCACGAATCTTGGTCCCTATGTTTAAAAAAGCCAAATAAGATGATTACAAATGTTATAATATATTTTAATATAATAATATTACAATTAAACTTTCACCTATGTCAAATGAAAGTTCATTATTATGTACATATATTTCATTCATAAAATATTTAATATTTGAATATTTGAATTGAAAACAAGATAAGGGAATATGTAAAAGACTGTTTTATAACTTTTTAATTTTTTAAACTTTCATATATAACATTAATTAATATAATATTAAAATATTAAAAATATTTAATAATATCATATTATTACCAATTTAAATCTTTTAATGCAGCTTGAGCGGCACACGGTTGACGACACAACAGAACAACAACGGAATCATTTTTTGCTGGTATAAAACCAAGAACAAACACATTTCTTACACCACAACTATAACATTCCAAAATTGTTTCGCCCAATGGTCCATCCTTGTGAAGAGAAACTTCCTGTAACACAAATACAATTATACAATCAGTATATTTCAACCTCTCTAATTCACTCATCTTCACCAAGTTAATTATTATTTTCAGTTATCTTTTTAAAGTTTGATATCATAATTAAATAATTGTTGTTATTGTCACGTCAAAATAAAACCCTTGCCTTGTGTTTAGAGCGAACCAGATGATTAATTATATGAGCACCAGAAGTATTTCCTCGAGAATTACAAAACCACTTTTTACAAATATTACACATGACAACGGAAGCTGGCTCGTGGACACCACAATATTTACAGGCATGAGGAGGTAATTTCTGCATACATTAAAAAAAATTACATGAAATTATAATTTTATAATAAAAAGTAATAAAAATTAAAAAATAAAATAATAGTATCATTTACGCGTATTTGTGTATATACAACAAATATTATTACTTTAAAAATAGTTCCTTCGTCCTCATCATCTTCAAAACGTAGTTCTTCAAGATTATGGCCAAGATCTTCAACGATAGAATCGTCGTCGTTCATATTGAAGATGACTCCATTGTCATCCCCCGTCAATCCATTTTCATGTGAATGACTTTTATCATCTCCATTCTGTAAACATATACATGAATTGCATGTTATTAACAATAATGTATTTATTACTAGAATTTTGGTACAGCCCGTTCTAGGTATATTTGTATTTGTACATGCATAGTGTATTTGTACATGCATAGTGTATTTTATACATACAGTATTATCCACGAGAAACTTTGCACTTTCTATGCTGCCAGCATAGAAAGTGCAAAGTTTTTCGTGGATGGATAATACTGTATGTATATAATACACTATGCATGTACAAATACACTATATACATATATATTAAATATATACAAATTAAAATTAAAATCCATATTTATGTACCGTGATCATCATACAATTTCATGAATCTAAAGTTAAAAATATATTATGTAAATAAAATTTATAAAATAAAATAATACTCACAGTTGAAGCTGATGAACGATGCTCTCGTGATGAAAATCCATACGGTGTCAAATCATTCAAGTCATTCAAGTCTATATTTTGTGGTTGAGTCAATTGACTTTGACTAAAATTAAAGTCAAATTGGGATTGAGTTCCAGGGCCATAGTCTTTAAATTCAAACTGTGACTTGTCCCGAGCATTTCCCAATTCATCATCGTCATCGATGAAATCCAAATTTGCATTTTCCAAAGCAAAACTCATATTGCTTTTTTATTTCTTCAAACGCTGAACCTCAAGTTCAAAAATAACTTATTATCTCCTGAAAATTATAAGAACAAAAGATAATTTATGATATAACGCAATCACAGAAGTATTATGTAACTCTCAAACGAAATAATACTTTGAATAATACTTTCAATGAAATTATGATATGAATATATATTTAAGTGCATGTATTTATATGTTATATTTATTGTGTATTTATATATATGGATATATAAAAGTTGGTACATATAATAAAATGAAGAGACAAAAGTATATATATGTAAAGAATGACAGAATTTACACGTTATCATATATAAGTAATGATAGTACAAGTCAACTCATGAGTATACTCATGACAAAATTCTCTTCATCTTATGGCAATGACAGCAGAAAAGAACCTTACCAAAAAATTGTAAATATTTGTCAACAATTATTGTTGAACAATATTATATAATTGAATTATTATAATTCACACGTTTCCAGGTCCACGTAGGTTAATTTTGTGTTCAATACCCACCATGAACGAATCGGTACTAAACTATAGAGATGGATATATTGTATGTAGGCGACGAGGAGGAGGAGGAGGATGATGATGAATCAATGAATCAATCAATCACCAACGAATTATAATAATATTTCATAAATATGTAAATTCTATATAATTTTTATCAAAACCAATTTTTCCAATTCGATTTTAATTCGATTCCAGAACATGTGAATACGATTTTGAATTCTGTACCAACAGCTTTAGCGGGAAACTCAAAACTGTGCAAAAAGAAGAGGAAGAGTCGCCACAAAAAGTGAAATACAAAATAAAAGTTTAATTCATCAAGGTATAGTTATTTAAGCAAGATTACATTTAGAAATTGTAATACTGTTGGTTTAAATTTGTATGTATTAATGTTATTGTTCTATCTATATGTTTACAGGAAGTACGAGTCTACTTGGACTTTGGAGGAAATTACGTCATCATGCAAGTTCTCCGAAATTGCCTTTCGTCTCTTCGGTAAAACATTTTTACTAAAAATGATAATAATTTGTTTCTGGATAATTATTGTATGATATGATTATAATTTTAATAGTGTCCAATTATATAATGCTGAATAATAATGCCTATGTGATTTAGATTGGCTGGGACAGGACTACTCAACATGACCCAACAACCTGGACCACTTATTGGGAATCATCCAATAATGCGAAATTTCTCTATCTTGTCATCATATACACCGGGAACTGGCTCCTTGCTCCAACCCACTCATAATGTGTGTCCAGTCTTCACAAGAACTGCAATTAGAATCAAGTTTTTAAAGTCCAAAGAGCAACTTCGTATCCGTAGGCATGGTTTGGCCACGAGATTGAAAACTCCTGGAGGTCGTATGATTATTGTAAGACGAATCATCAAGGGAAGGCATGTTTTGGCTCACTAAATGGTTTGATTTATTCATCATCTAAAACACTCATTATCAATTGTCATTTCGTAGCAAGATGTAATTTATGTATACGTGATTGGTTTAGATGAATCAAGCGACCAGTAATATAGTAGTTAACTTGATGTGTGTCTGACGTACTTACTATTCTTTTCTCGTTTCTGAATTAGTCAATACTATATGTAGAACCTAAAGAAAACCCGAGGAATTCTCTTTTTTTTATGAATGTACGTGTTGGTCAAAAGTGCATGAAAGTAATAAAGTTTAAATATGAAGAATGAAGTTGAGTGAAGAGTGCGTCTTTTTTTACTCTAAAGACCATCAGGCGAGTCTGGAGACATTTCGCCTGGATACAGACTAGGCGAAATTTGATTACTTATGGTATGTAGTTTAATGAGCTCATTTATTTTCATTGGTATATTTCTTTGTATATTTTTTTACAATTCACATATATTTAATATTTATTTAGATATGAACCTACACCGCAGACTAGTAATTTTTTCTTTTTCAACTATTTTACAGTATGTACACAATGTACGTTACACTAATTAGCAAATAAAAAATGACTTTTGATTCTTTGGTCGTACATTTAGGTCGAGTTAAAAATAACCTTCACAATATAGTTGACATCACAATACGTAATGAACAGTAGGATTTTACAATGTTAAAACGGCTTGATATTTTTTCTCCGAGAAAAAATCAAGCTCAGGAAATTAAAATGGAAGAAGTATACTTAAATAGGAAAATGTAGGATTCTTGTACAAAACAAATTCTATTAGTAGTTTTTTCCTATACTACAGTAAACTACAGTTATATTTGGTAAAATTCATATGTAAAAAATTATATTAAAATTAAAATACTCACAGTTTGCCTAACAAACCGCATGTAGGTACATATATTATTAATTAATATAGATATAAATTATGTTGAATGAAATAAATATATGTAGGTACATATTTCACTGGCTTTGTGTCTGACTATAAAAGTTAAAATAAAAATAAACTATATTTCAGTAATTGATAATTATAAATTAAGATTCACAGGTACTTCAGTTTAAATCAATCCAGTCTCCACGAAAATTATCATTTAAAATTGCATTTAAACGGCTCAGTTGATTCTCTCGTTGATGACTTTCCTCCTCGGACAGTCCACTCAAATCTCTTGTCATGCTTTTCTTATAGTATTTCGGGTAGGAGCGGACACCAGACTTCTTAATATATCCGGGCTTCTCCTTCGTTCCGTACAGAATCATTTCCATACCACTCACATAACCTCGATTCACTTTATCGTTTGTCTATATATATATATACAAGATAAAATACATAAGCCATTTTGATACATATAGCTCATCGTAATATTAATATTTAGACTCTCGAGTCCTATCGAGTTATTTTATGAATTTTATTTACTACACAAATACAAAATATTATCAAGTGACTTCATTTAGGTCATTTCTTCTCCCAATTTTTCTTAACGCTCTGTTGGACCTATCAAGAATTCCGAGTTCAGAACTCTCGCAGATCGGCGACAAACTTTTTTTTACTGTAGTGAGTAGTGACATTCTCCCTTTTCATCATAAAAATCTAATATACACCATTTTCAAGTGTAGTTTTTGGTTATGGAATGACCGAAAGTGTCGAGAGAGATAAATAAATGTAATGAAAAAAAAAGTATAAAAATTATATTATACCACATCTGCTAAGCTGACAGTCCAAGTGCCGTTTGGATTCTCTCCCCAAGTGTGAACAGACACGAATGGCCAAGCTGTAAAACCAGTAGCAGATGCATCTTTCTTACGCGCATACAGCAAATGTGTGATTGTACCTATAGACACAGACACAACACAGAAACATAATATTTTTTTTTTAGAACCGATACGTAAACTTGTAAAATACTTTGCAAAAATGGTTCATAATATAATCTTTATTTCCCTGCAAATTCCCAAAATGCCCATGCAACACATACATCCCGAGAAGGAAAACTACAAAAAATTAACGTTACTCTCCTCTTGTTTTTATTGAGTGACACATAAAATATCAAGATTCTTGTTGTAAGTTTTCTCTTGAACTCCTCGTCAGACATAAAATAAAATACAAGTAGGTGTATGAACTGAAAATAAACATATTGTGCCGAGTCAAATTACCAAACACAGTGTGTTTGAAATATTTTGACATGTGTTTAACACGCATCAAAGTATTTCTTCCCTTTTCCCTACTTTATTAGGATCAAATCTGAAATCGGAGTATCTCAAATCAGCCTCAATATAATCAATGAAAATTTATAATCTTGTAAATGTGCAATGTACAATGAGCTAAAAAAAGAAGATCAGAGAGATTTGAAGAATTGCCTAATAATCGTGTCATATTTCTGCATTGTGAACAGGCACAGTAACTTTTCCAGACTCTTTTGTTTAACTGAAATCCATCACCAGATACAGATACTTTTTCATTCTATACTTCTTTTCCATGTTGACTATTGAGGAAAGTTAAAGTCTATTCTTCATTACTTCATTCCAACTTGAACTACAGAAAAACTAGATGCATATGGTCAAAGAAGAAGGGAAATTCAATACTGAATTTTTGTGTGCAAATACGTGTAATAAAGTAGATGTTGTCGTGTATGTACAACACAACGTGTATAGGTATATAATATATCTAACCCCTCTATATATATTGCGTAGTCTGTTTGTCTGTCTGTTAGTCACGCGATTGTGAGAGAACAATATGACCTAGAGTCTTGATTCTTTTTTTGTGTAAAAGCATAAAATAAGGGGATTCTGGGAAACTACTTTGGGTGGAATCGGAAGACTCCTTCCCGCCAAAAACCCTCAAAAACCGCCTTTTTGGGCCTGTTTATCTGTTCGTCACAGGATTGTGAGAGAACGGAAGCAGCTAGAGACTTGGTTATTTTTTTGTTAGAAAGGGGAGCATAAGGGGATTTCGGGCAACCACTTTGGGCGGGATCCGACGACTCCTTCCCGCCCAAAAGCCGCCAAAACCGCCATTTCACTCTGGAATGAGCTAGAGACGTGAAATATTTTTTGTTCGAACGGGTAGGGACTCCTTATTACAGGAAACTACTTTGGGCGGGATCCGACGACTCCTTCCCGCCCGAAAGCCGCCAAAATTGCCGTTTTAGTGTGGGACATTCTAGAAACATGATTCTTTTTTTTTGCTGGAGAGCGTATGATGAAAAATGCAGGGAAACTGGTGGAGAGTTGATTCGCGGTTTCTGGGCGGGAAGAAACCGCCAAACCCGCCATTTCCTTACTATATATCCTGGAACAATAATTCCTTTTGTGAGAAGGGGGTGTCTAGATTCTAGATGCAAGGATGGCAAGGGCGACTATTTTTCCTCTCAGGAAAAACTAATCTTGTTTCTAAGACGTATCATTCTCTAACAACCTTCTGACTAGCAAACAAACAGACAGACAAACAATTAAGCCGCATTGCGGCTTTTAAGTGCTAGTACTATAATATACTATAAACTATAATACAGTATCTATATTTATTTTTTAGTTAACGTACAAATAAATCACGCATACATCAAGTTTTTTTCCTCTTCCTTGACTCTCTGTACATCATCAAAAAACAAAAATGATAAGTTTCTCGAGGAGTGAAATTGTGTGTGCTGTCACCAGTCACAAATCAGAAACTGTGGGAAGTGAAGCTGGAAGTTTTCCAGTTTTCCCTGTCAATGTATAAAATACTGTCGGATCCCACTGCTGCTCCACTTGCTGACAGTTTTTTCAACTATGTATAATGTATACAGCTCAAATACTCCACGCACACACACACACACACACACTTTCGAGTACACATTCTAATAGTTCATAATATGAAACGGGTATAAAATACACGCTCTCTCTCTCTCTCTCTCTCTCTCTCTCTGTCTCCCTGACACATTTTGATTCTTTAACTTTCTGTCAGCAACAATAGACAACAAGACCAAATAAAACATGACTAAAACTTCAAATTCAGCTTGTAATCTCATGAGTGAGAGCGCATCTGTCTGTCTGTATATTGAAATAATATATACTCTAGCATACATAGTAACTAATACCTATATCTTTATCTTGTTATACCTTTGGCATACTTATACTTACATATACAGATATATACGATAGTGAGAGTCCCTATTCTCTATTCTCCTTATACATATCCATCAATTCCTTAATATCATTTTCTCTTTATTTATATAGACAACTTTCTTTTTGGATCCATATAATAATATCAAACTTTTCCCAGCTCAAACTTATGTATAAGTAAAAGTGAAAGTCGAAAGTCTGAAAACTTGGGACAACGAGACAAGGCATATTATAGAATATGCTAAAAATAAATGATATCTTTCGCTCTCTCTTTAATAATCTGTCGTTGACTCGAGAGTCTCGAGTTGAGACCATGTGGAAATTTTGTGCTTCGTTAGTAAGTTTGGTTATGAGAGAAGAGGAGTCGTAGTATATAGGTAAAACATAAATAATATATTATAAGTATAGTTTGATGCGACTCTGAGGAATAACGAATGAAAGTTCATATATAACAGTAGTATAGTAATAATAATAATAATTTGTATAGATGATGGAGGTAGAAAGTTTACAAGAGCATCAACAACAACTACTAACAAATCCTAATTCAAGGAGAAATTGATTATGAGCTGAAGGAAAACGGAGATGAGGAATGAGGAACCAAAGATATAGGAACCAAAGATATAGAAATAAAAGGGTATAGAACTATAGACATGAAAGGGACTTTGACTAGACGACGACTGTGGACTGTGGGGATGGCTAAAAGGAAGGAGGATTTGAGAGATGACTGTAACGTAACTGTAAGACAGAGGATGGGATGGAAAATAAGCAAGAGATTATGTATGTGTACAAGTGTGTAAGTTTACCTCCATGTAAACTATTGGCAATGTTCAATTCAATGAGAGAGAGAAAGAGAAAGAGAGAGAGAGACCTGCAGGGGATGTAAGGTTGACCTCCAGAGCTCCTCTCCGACTGTACTGGACAGTTGTAAGTAGTTCGACATGTTCCAAGAAATTGATTTCATTCCCCGTTCCCTGGCAACTATTGCTAATGAATCGAACCAATTTCAAACTTCCACCCGTCATCGCTTTCTCCGACCTTCAACCAATCGAACCCCCACCAAGAAAATATTAAAAAAACAACAATATAACAAATAATATCAATATCCATAACAATAACAACAACTAACAAGAAAAATAAACGAAAAAACAGAAAACAGGGGTAATTAATATACAATACACTGTCGTCGTCGCATATACAGATCGAGATAAATTAATCTCATTGTACATTAACACGGGCATAACGTGCGTAATTAATACATCAGGACAAACAAATATACGAGCTCGAGCTCGCACATGCATTTTCTGCATTTATTATGTGAGAGATTAGGTTGCCTTTGTCTGTGTTCAACATTCAACTCGTAAATATAACAAAAGGGAGGAAAAACTGGGAAGGATTTCCCTTTACTTTCTTTCTTTTCATCTCAAAGAAAGGGGAAGGAAATGATTGGGTGTCAAAACTGAGAAATCAGAAATCAGAAGGGAAAAATGAAGGGCCTCAAAAAAATAAACGGGTAGGAAAGAGAGAGAAATATATATAGAGAGAGAGAGGTGAAAGTCAGCAGATTTCCGTTGAGGCAAAGTCATTCAAGAATGAACGGGAACAGAATTCATACGGCAAGAATCTGGCAAAAGATTTTTTTTTGCCGGAATCAAGAATCAAGAGAAACTGAGCATTAGTTCACAAAAGAATAAAGAAAAAAAAACTTTCATGCTTCTCTTTGGAGTTGTTCTCTCGTTCGTTCCTTCGTTTCCTCTCGTTTCTTTCTTTCTTTCTTTCTTTCTTTCTCTCTTTATTTCAGTTCAAACGTGCATGACTCAAAGAAAAACATGGGAATATAAGAAAAAAAATGCTTTTACCAAACTGGGAAAACCTGCATTTTTCTCTATGCACTTGGATATTCAGAAATAAATATCTTTACTTAAGGAATCCAATTTTTCCCTACTTTTTCTTTCTTGTGTTCCTCTCTCGTTAAATTTTAAAAGGCGGAAGTCTAAATAAATTTCCCTATCTGACTTCGTTTTTTGTGCAATTATTTGTTGACTCTAATCACAATTCATCGATTCCCTTTCACGTTGTACAGAGTACAGACGAATTACGAATAAGACTGTACTGACTCACTCCTGTCTTTTTTTACATAATAAATAATAAATGATTGTATTTTAAGAATTTTTAAATGTTGATATTAAATATAAAAGTATAGAACGTACAGAGGAAGAGCTTGAACACGGCATATTTTCTGAGATGGGACATTGGTCCAGTTGAGGGCATTTCGGACCATCCCTGTGGCATCCATCAGACCGAAACCAAATCTGGAATTGACTTGATAACCAGCTCCATTTATTGTCCAACCTGGATTATCCAGCAGTGGGCCGGGTTGAGACGTCCAAGCTACCAAATGTTGAACATCTCGCCATGTCAAATGTGGACTATTCCATTGACAAAGAGGAAAAAAAACGATTTTATACATACAATAAAATTTTAATTTAATAGAGAAACTATTCATTTGGCAGGCATGACATTGTGATGTGGGTATACGATATAATTACACAAAATATAGCAAATACTCATGACTAAGATGCATTACATAGAGATTTAGAGATATGCGATGCAATTGATATGGCGGGTTTTACTTGGCTTGCAGAGTTAGAGCAACAATGCCAGCCGCCAAAGGTGCTGAAGCAGACGTTCCAGTATGGCCCGTCGTACACGCGTCCAGAATGTCTGTCGTCGCCTACAAACAATCAAACAATTCAAAAATAACCTGAAAGCTTTTTCGGTTCATTTCAACAAGAGAGAGAAAGAGAGAGAGGGAGAGAGAGAGAGAAGATACACGACGAAGAAGAAGAAGACAAGCAAGAAGGAAGATGTTTGAAAAAATAGAAGGTGGGAATGGGAGCGTAATAAAAGTCTCCTGGCTCTCGTTTTCGATAAACAAACACAAAGAAAGTACTCTGACTCTAAAGAAAAGAAAGATATATTTACCCACCACACAGTCCGTCTTCTCCCTCATCTTCTTCTCGAGCAAGAGTAAGAAGAAGAATCAAGAAACTGCAGGATGGAGAAGAAAAAGATGAAAGTGAAAAAAGGGGGGGGAGGGATAATACGTTACACTCTCCCTATCCCTATCTCTATCTACATTTCTACATGATCCATCTTTGTATGTACAGGGTGTCCCAAAAGAACAGTAACACTATTTGAAGTAAAATAACTTTTTTTTTTGTGAACCGATTTTGT
>JAIUND010003248.1:0-16873 GCA_034699125.1 Gisinianus flammeolus
TTACATTTCTTATGTAGCTCTAAATAATTAATAGGAATTGTTGTATAAACACGATCATTATTACAAGCAATCCTCCGTATCGTTTTCATTCTTGCATCGAGCTTAATGAAAAACACTGCATAAAAAATAAATAAGCAATATAATATTATTTTGTACTCTGACCTTTCGGCAGCTTGCGGCTTCACCATATATAAAATCCTAGCTGGAATGTTTTACACTATTTACTTTAGCAATTTGAAGCAAATCGTCTCACGTATATTATGGAATAAAAAATGGAAGGAATATAGAATTTTTAAATTACGAATGTATCACACTTTTATTTTTTGCTTATTTATACAAGAGAAAGAGAGTTGACCCGAAATTTCCAAAAAAGGATGGATATTTGATCCTATTTTCAATAAGATGGAAACAAACAACAAAAACGGATCAAAAGGCCACAGCAGAAGACAAGAAAAGTCAAGCAATAAAAGTAGATGAAGAGAAGCGAGTGTATACTTCACGGATTGCATTCCGGAACTCAAAACAGCCTATGGACTAGATGATATAGAAATCATGGGGCTCCTGGTGGGAGCAAGAGGAACAATCACTAATTTGTTTGAGAATTTCAGAGTTTGTTTTGGACTACCGAAATACTTCAAGGGATCAGTGCAAATACAACAAAACCATTTATTTAACCAGCAACAACATTAACTTTATCCACTGCATTTATATACGTACATTAACTATATGTATATTTTAACTGTCATTATTATTATCCCACACAAGTTATATTAAACCCCAAAAATTAATTTATGTTAAACTACAGTTGTTATTACGGTATATTGTGTCTTATGTATATAGGCAATCATTCTGTTGAGCGACAGTGACAATAAAATGTATTACCTCTCTCCACGCAGTGGAGAATTCCATGTACTGCAAGGACTAACCGAGTGGCATATATAGGAGTTCGCTATCCTATACACGTCACATGTAATTATGTAATATAATTCAGACCTTTTCATTGTATTGTTAATGGGAGAAACAATTCACTTTCGGCTAACTGGACATGCGCAGACATAAGTGGTATGGATTTTTGGGGCTCTTTTTACGAACGCGCTCTTACAACACGGAACCACTAGACAAAAGCAGTGTTAACGTTTGTTATTTATGAATTGAATTGAACTGAATAAACTTTATTAACGTGTTAAATGACGGTTAGGCACCAATATATAGCCTAAACAGTGTGCCCTCTGATCAACAAAAGAGGCAGATTTCGGTACGCCCGGACAAGGGGAAAAATAAATACAACATTTTGAATATAATAGGAAACCAATTGAAATGTTTTGCTCTAAAGAAAAGACAAGTTCCGTGAAAAAAAGAGAAGAGGGAGAAAGAAAAAAAGAAACAATTGTGTGCAGCGCTTGAGACAAGACCCACACAAGGAAAAACCCACAATATAAGACTGTGGGAAAAACCTGATACGATAATATCAACTTTGTCATGACAACACTTGATTTTTGACGTTTGCTTTAACTAATATTTATGCATTAAATTGGACTCATGTACGGGTTTTGTCTCCTCTTTAATTCTTATTATTTTCAGTTTAAACACATGAAAATGAAATGGCTACACATTCACATTTCACAGTAAAAAATCTGTATTCTTATATACAAACGCTTTATTAAACTGTTGCATAGTAGACAGTGGCAGCGATTCCACAGGCATTTCCTCCACGCGGAAAAAGAACAAAGCCATTTTCACCCCAATTCTTGCCCCAGCTACACAGAAATTTTGTAACCACAAAAAAATCAAAAATCACAATTCCACACGAAAATGACAAAATAAGAAACGTCCAAAAGATTGTTAAATAAATAAACAAAGAGGTTGTTTAGAATGTATTATGTGAATATGAATGACCTGTTTTTGACAATGTAGTATTCTTGTCCCTCCTCCGTCGTCCCATAACCAACAATGACCACACCATGCCCACCCATTGGTCGACTCCGCTCACAATCCGTGTCCAAATATCCACCGTCGTAACTAAAAAAGTCCTCATTCACCCACATTCGAGCCGTGAGGGGTCCAAATTGGGATAAATACCATGCAACCGCCGTCTCATTATTGTAAGTTGGATACGGTTCCTTGTACACTTTGATGCTCGCCACGCGTTTCTTCCCTTTAGCTTTACATTTCCCATCCTTGCCAGTATAAGGATATGCCTTGGTGGATGCAATGCCATTTTTCTTCAAGTATTCAAGGGAATTGGGATGATTTCCGCCTTGACAGCCTTTATTTGGCCAACCAACTTCATTCACAGGGCCCATCGTCACGTTATTGGTGCAGTCGACGAGTTCTTGCTCACTCAAATCCAGCTGTTGACCTCCGTTTGCCTTGGCCCAGGCTGACTCGACCATTCCATTGGTTGAGAACGCCCAACAGGAACCTTTTTTTTCATTGGCATTTAAAATATTTAAAAACTTGTTTGAGCGGGGAAAATATATATTTATAAAGCACACACGCACACGTGAGGAAATGTCTATCATTTTGTACCGCAATTTCCTTGGTTTTTAACGGGTGTCACAATGCCATGTTCTCGCCAGTCTAATGAGTCCGGGATTTCCTGTTCAACAACAACAATTTGGACATCAAAAGGTGAGTCATTGGCATGGGTCGTCTCTGCCTCGGAAAATAAATCATTAGAATTTGATTCCGTCATGTCCAAATTTGCATAGGATTTTTTAATTTCTTCCTCCGTCTGTGTGTGCCAAACGAATAATATGGTTATGAAGACATCCTTGAATTATATGTATATGTATTTTTATTCTCACAATAAAATAATATCGATTAACTGTGCCGATAAATGATTATTATATATGTTCATTTAAAGAATAACGATGAAGGGATATGACTTGCCATGTCACTAAATTGATTGATCCCTTTCGTCCATGTCTTTTGCCCCTGATGAAATTTCAAGTTGTGTTCTGTCACTTTGAGGAGGGCATTTTTGAATGTCTCCATGTGAACTCCGCCATCCGCATTCCTTGATCTTTCATTGGCTTTACCAAATCTTAACTGTGTGTGTGCGCACCAGAACAAATACCAAAAAATTTAAAATATTGCGGGCTATCACAAATACGAAGGCGACCTGAATTGAATATATTTTGAATTTAATTATACATTCTACATGATAAAGTGTGACCTTGTAATTATTGTAAATAAGTGCAAAAGCAGACGAATCGTCAAGGATTTTAACAAGTTGCCTCAAAATTTTGGACTCTGAATCGAAAGAAGTTGACACAGGATCATTTTGGGGGATCAAATCTAGATGAGCCGGGAAAATTGGATTTTTGTGGCTTCGCAAAAGGGAATTCCAGGAATGGGCGTTTTTCAAACTTTCTCCAGCAACACTAGAAAGCAGTTGTAGAATAAAAACGAAACTGCCATGAAAATTCTTCATCGTCTTTACTTAAATTAAAAGTTAAAAGGGATCCTGAGAGCAGTCTAAGAAATTAAGTTTGTAGTTCCTCTGACTGTTTATATATACAATTTCAATTATTCAAAATTTCATTCCATTTTGTATCATATTATATATAAATTCATTAATTGTATAAGAAAACCTCAAGCATTGTGGTGAGGTAAAGTAAAAGAGAAACTTCATTAACTATTTTCCTTATTGACAAAAAAAATATCTTTATTAGCGGTTAACGCGGTCAAAAATATGTTTGTTATTGCTATTTTTATTAGCGTTTATAGTTCGGGTTAGTGGATCGTCATCAATTCATCATCAATCAATTAGGGACAATTAAGTGACGCAAACCCCAACATTGTGGTCTATATCGAGTAAAAATTTTCATATTTAAATACACACAGCGAGTTTACCAAGCAATAAACCATTATTTATATTTATCTAACTATATTCCAAAAATAAACATTAATTGCAGGGAAAATTTTAAGTTGTTCCTTGTTTGTATAAAATTCTATATTAGGAGAAGTGTTTGAAATGTGTGGCTTTAAATAGCATTAAATCGACCACTTAAAAACTGTTCGTAATACATTTTCGAAAGGAAAAGGGAATCCCAAATGGCCACAGTGCTAAATTAAATGAACCCCATAATGAACTTTACACAATAATTAAAATATGAAATGTGTGGTTTCTTTTGTCCTTTTCCGCGTGTCTCCGAATTTTGGAATTATATATATGTACTTGCAATTTTCATTGCTTGTGAAATATTAGAAAAAGGACAATTCCAAATTGCAGTGTACTATATATCTATGTAATTTATATAGCGTTCTCGTGTAGAGGTCAACATGCATATTTCATGTTAGGCACAACTGAACCTACACTCTCAATTCGACAACGTTAAATTCACCCGATTCAACGTTGGATCCAACCGTATATTCACGGTTGAACTCAACGTCAAAAAGGGCCTACAAAACGTTTTGTTGGACTAACTATTTCACAAATTGTTAACGATTTAACCTTAAAAAACGTTGAATAATCAACAGTACACAAACGTGGAGTCGACAAGATAGAACATGTTGAAAATACCTGGTGAGAACGTAACTTTTACAATGTTTCTTTCGTTGTATGGACGTTACTCTACTGCGAGTTCAACGGTGTGCACCGTAAATATGACGGGTTAAAATAGGTTGAAAGTAAATTATTTTTTGTTGATTCAACGTTGTGCAAAATGTTAAATTAATGCCCTTGCACCGTCCAAAATACATTTTACATAGTTACATTTTTCATTCATTTATTTTGTCTTAAATGAATTTATTTATTATACTTTTATTACAAGTAGTTCTTAGTATACTGACAAAAATTAATATTGAAAAGACAAAATGTTTCTTAAAAAGAAAAATTGACAAATAACGAACTAAAACATTTGACAAGACAAACGAAAAACTAATTTTTATTATATAGAAAATGAGGAAACATTAAAAAATAATTGTAAATCTCGGAATCTATACTATGAGCAACCCGTAAATGTATAAAAAATTTCTCAACTCCTCCATTAAAACTTTTACATAAGAAACATTTTACTTTTCGTACCAAAGAATCTTCTGTGACTACAGAAACTGGCATGGGTGGATAAAGAGTTGATGAAGGTGATGGTGGAGGATGATTCATATTAATAATAGTTTGAGTTGACAAAGCTGTGGATTCCGTACTTTGAGCTTGAGAGTTGTACATTCTTTGTATTTTGATGAAAAAGAGTTTTCGAATCCCCATTTCCGGTATGATTTTTTCCAGCTCGTTTTCCGTGAAGAGATGGACGACCGAATCATTTATATTTTGTTCTGTGCATGTATATATATATATCGAAAAAATAAGTGTAAAGAAATATGTCGATGTGGATACAAAAACCCGTTAAAGACGTCAATTTAGAAGCGCAGATATTTGACTTTTCCTTTTTGGTCTCTTTGGTGCCACGGCGTTTCTTATGATTTTGTAATTCGAAAAATCACAAGAAAGAAATTGCCATATATTTTGTTTAAATTTAACTAAAGTTTATAAATTAATTATAAATATTTAAATTTTTTTACAAATTTCTAACTATTTGCATAAAATAGCCCATGTTTTTCTACATAAGAATATGGAAAAAGGTGAAAATACGTCTTTAACGGGTTTTTCCATCCACTTCCTCATATATGTATATGCATATTAATGTATTATGGTATTATGATTATAAAATAGTTCTAAAATTTATTGTAATATAATATGTAATTATGTTAATGCATTGAAATTAAATGTACCATTAAAATTGGCAATGTATTCCGGATATCCAAGCTCCGAAATGACCTCGTGGATTGACCTGTAAGGTTGATCGTCTTCCATAGTTTAGAACACTAAGTAACTAAACTTGTTGTCAATGCTTTATAGCTGATGAATTCCGTAATTATATTTGTTACAAACTACAGATAATTGAAACAAACTAAAACACGTAATTACCAAACGATAAAAGAATTTCCAAATGAATGTAAATGAGAGAAAAATAGAAGCCATGGCCAACCTGTGGCCGATTCTCTATTTTCTATGGTTTTGTCGCCCAGTGACGTCACGATTCACGTTTACAAAACATTGGCTTGCTGACGTCACTGGGCCACAAAACCATAGAAAATAGAGAATCGGCCGCAGGTTGGCCATGGCTTACACTTTTTCTCGTGTACAAAAAAAATGCCTCGCTAAATTGACATTGAAGAAAACGTTCATTCAACATTTTCCAACGTCAAACTAACAAGTTCGTTTCGTTGAACAACTTTTCAACATTTTCAATGGTAAAAGTAGATAAACTGAATTCAACGTAACAAAATTGTTGTTTTAACGTAAAGTATCTGACGGTTTAGAAATCGTCACGTCCAACATTTAGTTAGCGTTAATTTTACAAAAAAATGATGAATCTACGATTTTTGGACAACGTTGGCCCTATTTAACATTGTCGATTGAGAGTGTACACAATTTACAAACACATATTTTTTCTTTCTTATATAAAATCATCCTCGATGAATACTTTCCAACGTCAACTATGAACTGTAAAAAATATAAGATTAAGATTAAAATATAATGCAAGGCATTCTAATATTATGTACAATTCTACATTATAAAAAGTATCATGTTTTAACTACTTTTTATCTCCTCATCGATCGACCCTGAAATCTCATCCGATGATTTTTCTACACACGAAAATAATGCTGATGCCGTGATGATGGAAAATAAATTACTGATACTTCAGTACTTCAACAGAACTCGGACTCGGATGACCAATATAAATTATTCTCTCGAATAAATTAAGCCACTACAAATTGACTATGTCAATATATATTGTATAAACACACTGAATCTAATAAATAAGTTAAGCAAGAAAAAAGGGTTATTAAATAAATATTCGATAGCAATAGTAAAAAGTGTTCATCCGTATTCCTTTTATTCAATCATACACGTCGATCTTTTGATTACTGTTTTGCGGCGTTATTAGTGACAAAGTAGAGCATCTCAACGAGAAATTCTTTTGTCCTCATCTCCTCCTAATTTTCCTTATTTGATCGAGAACCGGACTTGAATTATTTATGCAAGCTCTTAAAGATTTTAATGTGACCAGGAATTTACTGTTGTTTGAAAATGGATTCGCTCACTCAAACTTTTTCCAGTTCATCAGCCACAGTCGAAAGCCAAATTTGTTAGCCACTTGTATGTACGTGATTATTTGGATTTCTCTATTGTTTGTACACATACACACAGATTTGAAGACGTTTCGATTGGATTTCGGAGACGCCCATCGTTTTCATAGTGAACGGATTTTGATGTGGTCTCAAGTCGCCGGGGAATTTGCATTGAAACAACTGGGAGAAGAGGACGGAAATCCGGATTCACTCCGTCCCAATTATCCGCACATTCTGCAACACAACGACGTAATTAAATCAATACCACACATTTCCTCATTTAATATTTAATGGTAATTGTAATTAGACAAATGACCAATCTGTCTCACACATGGGTTTTTTAAATGTTTAGGGTTTCGGTGGGCACTGGAGCCGGTCCTTCACTTGAAAAACGTTACACTCACCATCTAAACCATACAGGATTTGTTTCTGCCAATCTATATATAGTCCACAAAAAATAGACATGAAATTACTTTGATAGTGTATATACTTTAAAAATGCATGGGAAATCAGAAAGGAGTCAAAAGTAAACAATATATATACAGTCAATTGATTAAAATTAAGTATATATATATAGAGAAATAGTCGATGGATGCTTCTATACGCTTCAACTTATCAACGGGTACATCTTTAAATGAGTCTCACATTTATTGATATCAATTACTTCGGATCGGTTTGGCCAAATATCAAATGTGATCATGAACTATATATGCTACAAAACAAACTAAAATGCCTCAAATTACTACATACAGATAATTCCCGCCATAATTGTCCAATGTTTGTTTAGCACAGAGCCCACACACACATTTTGTTGATTGATATGAATTTCCAAAGCGCGTGTGTGCAGAATACAATTGCTTTCATTTAACCTTTTTTAATTGCGTTCATATTTAGAGACCAATTTTGTACACCAATTTATTAGCCTGTGTCTTTTGCTTTTAGGTTTTGACGATTCAACTTTTAAATACAGAGCACAGGTCTTTTGTCATTTAATTATTGATGCTCTCAATTTACTTTTAATTGATTTGATTGATTGATATTTGTTCTCACATGTGCAATTTGAAATCGAATTTCAGTATTACTGAAATTCGAATTTCACATCGAAATCCATTCCTGGCCATCATCTACGCCATTCTCACTGTGTACGCCATAATCGGCTATATACACTGTCATGTTCCAGTTGGCATATGGAGTGACGGAGAAGGCCGAAGAATTGCGCCGAGTCATCCGGTTGACATCCGCCGGATTAAAATCCCCACTTCATCGAAGGCAATGCGAGAAAGTGTTGAGGTCAATTCCAATGATGGCGATGAGTGTCGGCGGATTTCACACGATCGAACGGGAATCCGTCCCGATTTTCTTGGATTTTGTGGTGAAGCAAATCGTGGGCCTGCTTCTTCTCCTTCATTGATTTGAAGCATTCATCATAATTCTACTACTATTTTTTAGCTCCTCCTCTTTTTCCACTCTCAAAGGCTACATTTTTTTTAGATTTTGTTAATTCACATTGGAATTGACACGTGTTGGAAAATCAGTATGTAGTTTTATTTTATTGTTGTGTGGTGTCGTGACTCAAATTAACAAAAGTAGGTTTGGGGACTCCAATTGATCCCAAGGTGAGAGAAAGCGAGAGCAAGGATCTCGAACCTTTGTATTTCTCATGGAATTTCTTGCAGTCTCTCCTTCGCACCACGTCCATTTTCATTTTGTTCTGCCTTCTCGTTTTCCTTATGGAAATCTGGAGCGTTCAAATCCTCCGACTTTGCCGTTGGCTTTTATTCTTCTGGACAACTCTCGAGCTGATTTGGTTCACCCGTTTCAGGCCAAAACACGCTGCTTTAATATAAATTTAAGAAACTTTTGACTCGTTTAAGGGACTTTTTAAAAATCATGCTAAACACGCTGACTCAACTAACGACAAAAAAAACTTGGTTCTTGCAGGAATTTGTATACTCAAGACCGGATTTGATGTTCAAAGTGTGGAAGCTGAAAAATAACGGACGACGGCAAATTGTCTCATCAAAAATCCATTGACTCTTGATCGTCGGCCAAACTCTCCGTTTATTCTTATGCTATATGGCCTCATAATTTTCACGTCCAAAGTTCCAAGTCCGAAATCATCCGCTTTTCACATGTTTCCACACACAATTCAAAATAATTCCGGCTGTGTGTAGTTTTGGGTGGCTGACGATGAACGATTGTGGACCTCTTATTTATTAGTTATGAACTCTTTTCATTCTACTCAATTTTAATATTAAATCTAAATGATCACGGACATTGCACAGGAGTATACATATTTAACTTATAGCATAAGAAATGATTTATTTAAAATATTTACTGGAATAAGAAATATGTCGATTTATCCTCAAGGGAATTAAAATTTAATTCAAGTATTTTCGAGCAAAAAAATTTAAGTGGTACATTTGTACACGCAGCTCACTTGATTGTATAGGAATTTATCATTAATGGAAATGGTTAAATACAAAATTAATAATGTTAAAATTGTGAATTAAATATGTAACACTATACGAGAGCGTTGGAATTGCTATATGCGGAGATCTGAAGTGGTTGTTCAGGATATATATATAGGTATATAAAGGAAATCAAAATGAGGAGAGTAGTATATATTATACAGTCTGGAATCTTATAATGATGAAGACCAAAGGCGAGCAGCAAGATTCCATTACAGAATTTCTGTTGAAGAAATAAATTCAGAATCGGAATGTTATATAAGACTTAAGAATGGGATGATAAGATGATATCACAGGTATATATATATATACATATGTGGAAAGAATGACGAGCAAATCGGACCAATGTATATATCGTCCATTTAGTTCTGAATCGTACTATAACCATTTTTCCCGGATTCTGAATAGTACTAGAATCAAATTCCTTAATTCTGAATCATACCGTGATTATAGGAACCACCTAACCACCATAAAATTGCCGCAATGTGGGCACAACATCCAACAGTTCGTGCTCCGGCGGCACATGTACAGTACCAGTCAAGAATGGCTTCCGAGTTTTGAATTTCTGTTATAGTCAATCCAGACTTTGTATTCCGCTTGCGTTTTGTGTCTAGACCAGACTTTTGCTCGGATTAGTTTAGTGTTTTGGCTGTTATCTCGAGTCTCATCTTCATTGTAAACTTCCATTTCATAGCGACCATCTCGTATCTGCTTCTCATTCATTTTTTCTACTATCCTCCTTGTACCCGTGACCAGCCTAGATTCATTGGCTTCTTCTGTGTTGTGCTGCTTCTCCCCTTTCTTCATAAAGTGGGGCATATGGGTAATAAAACACATGTCCTGCAAGAACATCAGGCAATCACGGTAACCTCTATCAACAATAAAAACGTCATCTTCTTGAATCCAGTGTTTCAATTTGCTGGTATCCTGTTGTAAATGATGCTCTGATATTTTGGCATCGTTGTTTTTCCCATCTGACATATATGGGCCCAGAACATCAAGAATGTATCCATCGGTTCCTACAATCATCAATCATTGTTGGTTTAACTAAGTGACGACCTTTATGTACACAGAATGACCTTTTAAGTATGGTGTAATTTGAACTCTTTTCAATGTATAGATAAGTTCCATCAATGACTAAAATTGCAAATTTATCACCCTCTCCAAAATAAAGTCCATTAGCTAAGGAAGTGTTGTGCAATCTGATAAATTCTTCCCTGGCTATGTGGTCACAACCAAGATGTTTTGGGATAAAATGCGTCATGAGAAAAATCCGAATAACTTCAATCAATTTACTCACACTTCGTTTAGAAGAATAATTGTACATAACTTTTAAAAAAGAGTCCGAAAGATTCTGTCTGAGCTTTCTGAGAAACATGCTAAGTGTTTTTCTAGTACATTTCCGATTGTCATGCTGTTTGTCTCCAACGAGAACAAAGAGCTCGTCGAATTGTGCTCTTGTACAACCAGTTAATATTTTGTAGTCCTCGTCCGTAAACTGGGCATTTTCTTGAAACTCAAATATACTGGTATTGGATTTGTTTTGATTTGTATATTGTCTTATTAATTCCATCCAATAATTCACTTGCGGAAAATGAGACCAACTCTTCCATGGCATTCAATTTAGATGCTTCAGTAATTGCCTTTTCAATATTTTCGAGATGCAGTTTACAACATGGCGTGCCTTTTTTGAAAAAAACATTACTTTCAATGTAAAATAAAACCCTAGCCCATTCCGGAATGTCACATAATGATTCCTTTGAAGGACAAATGTGTCCACATTTGTATGTTCGTAATGTTATGTCTATTTGACCTTCTGTGACTGTTTTTGTATGAAGTTTTGGGTTAATTGCTTTAAGTTTTGGCTTCGTGGTTACGTTTTTGGCAGTTTTGGCAAATAAAATGGGTTGCGTCGTAAATATCTGGAACTGGCAATGTTTTTATACGTAACAACTCAGCAAATTTAATTTTTGAATGTTTGTCTATAACACTAACTGGTAAACCTTTCTCGCCAACAAAACGTTTGCACAACAAACAAGATGGTTTATTCGGCAAAGTTTGTGCACTACTACTCCCTTCTATTCTCGCACGTTTAACGCGTAGAGGTTCCACTGTCCCGCTGGGATGGGTCTGTGAGGACTCATGCTCACTCCCCTCAGTGGTTTGTGTTTGGTTCAATTATTGCTATGGCGCTATCCACGGCTTCGCTTGCCCCACGTTGACCAGGACGAAGGCTAGGCTCACCTACGTCCCCCTTGCTCTAAGTAAACTGGTCGGGTCCCAACATGACGTCCCATTGGAGGTCGGGTCAACTCCTCCTCTGGACCATGGAAGTCTTGAGACTTCTCCATCCTCGATGGATCACCCCCGCCCCCTCAGGGACATCCGTATTGGCAGACTTTGGGACAACAAGGGTGGTCTCCTTCCTGTGCCACGGATGCCCCATCGTTGGAGGACCGTTATTTCTTCTGATATCCCTTCCCAATTCTAATATATATTAGGGGATTTAATCCCTAAGCCCTACCTAGCCCTAAGGGGTAAAAAAGAGCAATGCTCACAGGTCACTGCCATAGGATTGTGCGTGCCCATTTAAGAGCTGCCACGGCTTTTGCTCTTGCGAACCATCCGCGACGCAGTCTTCTGGTGTAACCTGAGAGCATTGCTCCAATTTACCCATGACCTGGGACTCGGTTATAGCGCCGAGTACTCGCTCCTAGTTCACTTTAATCTAAGCCCTAATGTCCCTAACACAGTAAATGCAAAAAGTAATTAAATCCGAATTTCGGTTTTTCGGGGCATACAAGATGCCCGGTATGCTTTTTTGGTTGGCTCTATACCCTAGGTTGAAGCCCAGTATCGAAAACCCCGTTTGATTTGGTTTGGGGGAACCGTGGTTGGGTTGGTTTCGGGAGTGGTTTTTTCCATGACCATAACCAAAACCCGATTTTTTTCCTGTGGTCCGAAAAATCTGAAAATAATTTAAAACTGACCTGAGTGCCTTAGAAGACTATCCTGAAAGTTTCAAGTCTCAACTCGAAACTTTTTCCGGAGAAAAAAAATCCCAAAGTTGAGATTTTGCCTATACCCGTAATGTTAACTTTTTCGGTTTTTATTTTTTTCCGGGAGAACGACCCGGACAACCTGTCTCGTGTCCCATATCAAACTAGTGTAGAATGACCTCCTCTACACGATAGGATTTTTTATTTTCAAATTGGAGCAGGGGGGAAATGCAATGTATCGTTCTCCCTGCCTCTTTGTTCCAATTGTAATAATATTTCCACAAAATCAAATGATTTTTTGTATTTACTCATGTGGATTTGCACATATATATAAGGATCAAAATATATAGCACAGCAACATGTATAAACTTTACACAACAACATTAAGATGTTAAGAAAAGATCAATGAAATACAAAATATAATGAATCAAAATGACTACTTAATTCCAAAATGCAATTATAAGTTTTGGGAGTGAGTAAAATTAAATGTATATATACCTTCAAGGAAAACCCTTTTGATGGAAATGTATTATGTATATTACAATGTTTATCAACCTTTAAACGGCAGCACACGAAAATACTATATGTATGTATATATATATATATATGTAATTTCCTTTTTTCTGAAGGGAATGAAGTCAAATAATTACAAATTACAATTAAAATTAACAGTCTGAACTGAAATATCGGAAAATCCAAAAACCATTGAATTGAATTTCAATTCTCTCCTCTTTATACTTTGGAGAGCGTCAGAGTTTTTCGATGCAAGAATATATAAGCTCATTTAATACATAATATTAAATATTTAAATTACTTATACTTTAATACTGGTTTTTCTTTTACCTCATTTTAACAAATTTTAATAATGAATTAAAATAAAACGCGAAAAAACTATACTCTTGTGTGTGTGCTGGGAAGGAATTTTCGCTGAGCGAGATTTCCTTTGAGATCGTCATCCATCCCCCACAGATTGAGTTTGAATTGAATTGAAGTTTTTATTATGATGACCATCAAGTTTTGGCTAATGCGGACATCAAGATTAAAGAGGATGAGGAGAGGATCCATCGAAGAAGAAGGAGCTCAATGCCATGGACGGCGTGGAATTTACGGAAATTGAACCGGAAATGATTAATTTCTTTATTTGATGCCTTTGAGTATTTTGTATTTATTTTGAAATATGTGAACAAAGGACAAACATGAACAGAACAAAACAATTCCATTGACATTTTTTCAAATGGTTTTCACATAAAGTTGTGAGAATCATTCTGAAAAAAGGCTGAAAGTATAATATATATTTCAAATGATATTTTGTCTGCATAAATTCACTACACAGACTGGGAAATTCTTACTTTGGCGGGGTTTTGGTGGGACGGGAATAATAATAATACTATTATTTGGAATCATTTCGACAGGTTGAGTTGAAGAAATTGGTGAATGATTTTGAAATCCGTTCCCAAGGAAATTGAAAATCATGGATCTTCTCATCGCATCTTGAACGAGGATCCGACATGATGCTGCCCATGTTTTTGATTTGGACTTGCTTTTCCCCACTTGTTTTTGATTTTGAGTTCCCGCCCTTTTCCGGATCCGGATTCCACACTAATTTCAATGGAGAAGGCGATGAAGCCCAAAGAAATCCCGATGCCAAAAACCACAATGAGCGTGTGGAAATTCCTCATTTGAAGTGCTTTGACCGGGGAATTGTAATTCCGAAGGAGGATTTCCAGAGTAGACTTAACATCATGACTTTTCTCATTCGACTCTGCCCTCAACCACTTTTTCCCATCCTTCCGGAAGGACTCAAAAGTATCCACCTCCCACTTTGAAAAGATCCCGGTGTCGCGGAACATGGCCGAGACTTTGGACCAACTTTCCGTGAAAATCGAGTCTTTTTGAAGTCCGATGGCAATGAACATTGGATCCATGTTCAAAATCCGCTCGCTCAAAACTCCCGCTTGGAATCCAAATGAGAGCGTTGCATTACTCGCCATGGTGATGGCCAGGAGGGACTTGACTGCGATGCACGCCGTTTTGGGCTTCAAAACGGCCACGAGGACGCAGTCAATATTGTTGGGCATCAGTTCCAGTCGCTGGACAAGACTATTGTGGATCGCTTCGTCGGAGTTGTTGAGCATGTTGAAGAGCTCGCTCTTCCAGTAATAAAGAATCACGTGATAATCTGGGCGAGAATGAAGTTGAAGGAGATCCCGCAGAATGACTTCTTCATCCGGAAATGTGAGGAACAAGAAGAGTTTGTCCTTGTACACAATTCCAAGGACGATCAGCAGCGTCATCCAAAGACCCACGACCATTTTCACCCGATGCGGCATTTTGATCGGCTGACCTTGCTCCAAACTCAGAGCGAACGGAATGAGGATCGATTCGTACAACAGATTCAAAAATCCTTTCTGCATCTGATTCTGATTTTGGTCGCCAGTTGAACTAAATCCGCCAGTTTGGAAACGATATGACCATAAAATGACCGGGATGACGGTGGCAAAGGACAAGAAGAACCAGAACCAGACGACAGGTGAAAAAGGTCGAATGAGAGCACCGAGAGGGACGAAAGATTGTGGATGAGCAACCAAAAATACGGGTTGATCGTTCCAGAGGTAATTCGTAATGTCGATGTGACCTTGTCTTTGGAGTGACATGCGAATGACCGCCGCCATGTCGAAACGCTCTGCGACCAAATCCGCCAGAGAGCCGATCCATGTTCCATTCGGCAATTTCCGGCCGGTTCCTTCTTTTTCCTCGGTCGTCTCGAATGTGAAATTGAAATTGGCCGCGGCAGTCTTGTACAATTTGTGCATCATTCCACCGTGGATTTGACCGTCCTTTTGCATTATCAAGGGCGGGATCGTGACGGCGGACATTCGGAAGTGAACTCCACTCAAATTGATCCGACTCGGCGACATTTTCGGCATTCCTGTATTTGTTGCTGTGGTTGGTGATGGATTTTGAGTTTGAATTGGCCCGCTTGAAGGCGGGAAAATGAAGCCGATGATGAATTTGATTTTATTCCGCGGGAAATCCTGAAAGGGCTTTTCCAGAGTTGCCACTTGACTTGCGAATATGAGAAAACGATCGCGGGCAGGATTTCCCATTTTCAACACATCCTTGATCGAAAACCCGAGTTCTTTTGAATAGTCATGGTTGTTCTTTTTGTTTTCATTTCCCGTCATTTCCATTTCATCGTTGCTGCAAGAAGGACGATCTTTGTGGTCCGTTTGGACCAAATATATAAAAGTCCTGCACTGTGAATTCAATTTGGAAATGAATTTCCCTTCAAGGAAGGTCAAACGAAGGCTCGATTTCCCCGGTCAAATTCGACGACTCTGGCGATTCGTGGACGAGGGAAATAAGCGGGAGATTCAAATCCCTCTGATTGTACTCTGCATTTAAATCCGTGTATAGACATCCTCCGTATCCGTTTCTATCTTCAAACTCCCGTCGTTGTCTTTTATTATTCCCGTTCGCTGAATGAACAAGGAAAACGAGCAGAATTCCGATGGACTTTGCGCTCGCCAAAATTCCAAAATGAATTCACTCGGACTAATTTCTCCGATCATAATGGAAGTCCGGGCGGGATTATTTGAATTTGAATTCGAGTGTTCCCGCCATTGCGGGTTGTCTTTGTCTCTTTCATGTTCGTTGGGGATGGTCGTCGCTTGCAAGACTTGGAAATTCCACAATAAAACAGCGGCTGCTCCGGCCACCAGAAAACTTGGCAAATTTTGATGGGTGGGAGATTGAGAAATCCTTCGTTTGAAATTCATTTTTAATTTGAAATCCCAAGTAGATTTTTTGAATTTCCTCGAGTTTCCCCTAAAATATGCCGTGTGGAGTTTTTTGGGGTGTTGTCCAAAGTGTGTGCGAAATGTATCGGAATTTCGGGAAATTTTGAGTATAGGTATTCTGTTTTAGTCAAAGGACCCTATCGGTTTTCATTGGTAGGCTGGACCCACGACGCCTACAAGCGCACGCTTTTCTGGATGCTAATTGTGCAACTTTGAAACCACAACACCGAAACCGTCTGGCAAGGGCACGTTTGTGTTTTAGATTTTACGATTCGCGTTTCCTGCTTTATAACTACAGTCATTAAAGAAGATAATAATTATCTTACTATAATATTTCCAACTTTTGGTGCCAAAAACATAACAGTTGCCAAAGTTGCAAAATCAACAGCTAAGTAACTTTTCTCCAGTGTGTGCACTACACTAAGGTTTTTTTCTGAGCTCCGGGTGCCAAGTTATAATCGTG
>JAIUND010003249.1:0-16856 GCA_034699125.1 Gisinianus flammeolus
TCATGATCGTAGAACGTAAGACCTGGCCAGGACAGGTCATCGAAAAGTGGTCCTAATATCTTGCATAACCCTCTGTAGTAATGATTTTATGTTTACTGATATTATTGCTCAAAACGTTATTGTGTTCAGAAAGGTTTTTAAAATGTTAGTCCAACTTATTTTAATCGTAATATTCATCATCATCCTATTATTATTATTATTATTAGCTAAAATTTAGTTCGAGAAAAATACTACCAAGTCGAGAAAAATACGAAGCAAATTGTAAAACATTTATTTCAATTGTACTCAATGTACCTCGGAAGATGTGAAACACGACGGCTCGTTCGTAATCGGGCGTCTCTACGATCAATAGATTTTATAAGAATTGATTTCTACATATTTTGTATAAGGCATTGCGTTTATTTAATCAAAAAATGTCTTGAGGCGACAGTCACCTGGTGGAGTCCACGTATCTCTGAGTTTGCTTGCGCTCAACTCTCAATGCACGCGCTTTTCCATCTTTTGGCTTTGATAATTGGAAAGGATTAATTATTTTGTTATTCAAGTCATTAATTCATTCCATTTGTTTTTAGTTTTGACAATTTTTAAAATCTTCACAGTCACAATTCACTATTCACATCATCATTTATCATATTCCTTTCTTGATATTTTCATATGATGCAAAGAAGAAACAAAAATTCACAAAAGAGAGCAAGGACAGATTACATGCAATGTGTGTGCCTCAAAACTTCACAATTTTTGAATCGACAAAGTATGTATACAAGCATTCGTAGCCTTTCAACATCTTTCATACGTGTGCAATACAGCCCGTAAATCATCCGAAACATGTACTGTTTGAGTGGAAAAGTGATAATAGAAATATTTCAAAAGAAAAAATTGAAGGTTAAAAACTGAACCTCGGTAAAAAAAAAAAGAAAGAAAAAAAGACGTGTAAATTTGTAACTATTGATATTGTTACGTGTATATGAGTAGTGATCGCTATTTCCCAAAAGTAAGTACACCCTTCTTTAGAGATATCATTTAAAAAAAATTCTGCTGCTTGTACGTTTAAGTATACAAAATTAAAAGCAAAAGAAATCATAATCAAGAAAATATGTAGCAACACAAGCAGAACTAGGTTCAACTATTTTTAAATTGAATACTTACAATACTATTCTCAAATAGAAATGCAGTAGAAATAATCATAATTTAGGTAGTTAATTAAAGTTGTAACTTACATCTTCGTCCAGTTTGCTCAAAAAATCTGCAACGAGTTCTGGGCAGCTTTGCACATGCTCCTCTGGCTCCCAGCTTGTTTGTGACCTTCAAATTGAGATTTTTTAAATTACAGAACAAAATAAAATCGAAAATTATAATAATAGTATTATTGACAATCAAAAATTGCATCAAGATTTTTTTTATTGATTGGCTTACAGTGGAAATCCTTTCCATTTTATTTTGAACTCCCGTTCTCCATTACGTGTTCTAATATCTATAATTTTTTCCACCTGTGAAATTACAAAAAAAAGATAGTAATTTTCCTTGAAAATATTTTTTATTATTGTATCTAAACATAATGTAGGTATTTGGGGATCCACGAGCATTTACATACCTCCCACTGTTCATCTTCATCTGATTCACTGCCTGAATCCTCATTTTCGCCAGAGTTTTTTGTTTTCACTGCTCTTCCTGGTGGTCTTCCAGCCTTTTTCCCCCAAGATTTCTTGACAACTGGAGTGGATTTAGCTTTCTCCTTCTTCGTTTCGTCTTCCACCTATTATTTATTAATAAAGGAAGAAAAGTCATGTACATAATGTGTACTTAATACGCATACGTGAATATAAATCATGTAGCATTACAAAATACATTATGTATACATATTTGCTTTCTTACCACTTGAATGTCACTTCCACTACTGTCTTCGTCCTCTTTAACATTGTCCAAAACTTTCTTGGGTTTCTCGGATTTCTTTTTTGGCACAATCTTTTTCGGAGTACTGGGTTTAGGAGCGGATTTTTTGGCCGCTTTTTGGGATGATGGCTTTTCATCCTCTGATTCCGACTCACTCGCTCGTCGTTTAACCAATGATTTGTCCTTTTTTTCTTCCCCGAGAACTAGCTCTACAGCTTTACTAGATCGAACTTTTTTAACAGGAAGGAACTTCTCGTCATCATCCACATCATCCTCATCTGACACGTCATCTCTATAACTCCGAATGGGCTTACTTGAGCGACGTGAAGTAGTCGGTCTCTTCTTTGAGGCAGGTGCCGCCCGTTTCGTTGCCCGAGATGATTTTCCTTTCTCGGTTACTGAATCATTTGAATCATTTGAATCATTTGAATTATCCTCACCTCCAGAACTCTCGATCACTGCGACGTCACTATCACTATCCTCAACCTTTTTACTCTTACTACCACTCGCTTTCTTCTTCGACACGATTTTTGTTTTAGCCATGTTCTTGTCTGTATATATGTCTGTAAAAAAAATGTACAAATAATTGAATAAACTTTAGTCTCTAAACATGACACAACATTAAACATGGATTATGACTAAAATTAATTTTTTTTTATATAGAAATTGACAGTCACTCTATATTATCTTAATAATCTCTGCATTATTCAAATCCACTGTATTTATAAACTATATTCAGAATTAAAATTGATAAAATTACTAAAAACAAGAAAACCTAAAATTCAATATGTACATTCAACAGCTGACATTGCCCGCTTCAAAAAGATAAAATACAATAAAAATATGAAGTGTAATCCCAATTACCTTGTACACGATCTGAAATTGATTGCCTTTAGTTAAATGAAAGCAAGAAAATAATACTTTGCGAAAAATACAATATTTGTCAACTGTTTTCCAATAAAAAACAGTCTTGGAATTTCTTTCCGTAAAAAATACACCTTGTTTGTCAAAACTCAAATCTTCACATTTGAATTTAACCGAATAAAATTGAGCGTCAGTTCAACAGACTGCGTATGCGGCTTTCTTGATGGTTATGCGATCTGCTACCATCAGTATGAGGGCTTATGACTACATTCTTATTCCATATCCTAAGGGTCTGCGAAGGGGCTCAACAATATTATTTTTAGAAAAAAAAGCTTTTAGTCAAATGAATTGGCGTATTGTTCATGTTATCTTTTTTTTTAAATTCCAAGAATAGTATTTGACTTATTGTTCAATCTTAATCTCCAACAGCTCAACACATATGTACTACAAAGCTTGTGTGTATAGTATGATACATACATGAAAAATAATGCGTCGTGATTTCTTGAATTTTAACTTATTTTTTCCTTCACCTATAAATACAATACATTGTATTGAATACATACAATGAATGCTAATTCGACACATGAAAGTACTTGTGATATAGATGATAAAATTGCACTTGGTAATCTCATGACACAGTTAGTACCTTATCTTTGTTTTAATTTTAAACCCTTCAAAGTACATTTCAATATAAATTATTATAAAGCGATTCTCAAACTATAAGTATAGGTAGTAATACATGGTACTTACATTCATTATTTACAATTCCATGCAAATAACCGGCCACAAAATTACCCTCTTACAGAGGTAACAATTGTTACGTATTTAAATATATTCAATATTGCAATTAAAAAATGCATTACATTTAGTTGAAAATTTGTGTATTTTGTGGACATGCAAGACGCATGGTGATTCAGTCATGTCATACGGAAAAATATTGTCATTCTCTTTAGGGCCTGTTCATAAAGTGACTCCTCAAAAAATCTGAAAAATCCATAGATTTTCCATTGAGCGTAACGTAAATTCCCATACAGGGGGGGGGGGGTATGAGGACTCCTTTTCTGAACGGCCCCTTAGTGGCTTCAATAAAAAGTTGTCGTTAAGAAAATCAATTTAATACAAATATATCACAGAAGCGTTTATCAATTCAATTTTCCTCCTAATGGTATTCTTCTCCAAAAATGGGAATCTGTTTGGGTTTCACACATAAAAAAAATCAAAAGGTTATAAACAAAATAAATATGATAGGTATACAGTATACACAAAAGGTACATATGTGTACTTCGGTATATGCTTATATTTTAAATACCACGAGAGTCTATATCCCAGTCAGCTTGATGTTTTTGAGGAATTGTGGCTGAAAGTAATGGTTGCTTGAAATAATTATTACTGGGAATGTGTTCTTCATCGGTAGAATTATAATTTAAATGATTTAGGGTGAATAAACTTTCTCCGTTTTGATAACATTCCTTCCTGATTTTGTCCAAGCTATAAGAATCACATGTCCAAATGTTGAATAGTGTATCAAGCTGACGAATTTTATCCGGTCCGAGGAGGTTTTCTAAAAGGCTTAAAATCCTGAAATGAAATAATCAAAATGAATCATTCCTAAAAGCAAATCCTTTCTTGTAGTGTGCACGTGTAAATTACTCATTAGATATAAAGTTAATTTACCTTGGAAAAAATCTGTTTGTATATTCATTAGGAGTTGTAATTACACTGTACACGATGGACTTTAAACGATGTAGATATTTTTTCTCCTCCTGTCCAAGTAGTTCCAGGAAATGATTTATCCAAAGAGCACTAAATAATTTGATTGTTTTTGTACCACCTTCTTCAATATGAATTTTACTTAAAAGAGAACACATTTGAGGTAATTTTCCTCTCGACTGAATCAAATCAACTATTGGGGACCACAGTGAACAATATTTGTCAAATATGAGTTGTTCTTCCTCCACGGGGATATCGAATAAAGTTGAAAAATCCACCACAAACTCGTCACTTGGAATCATTTCATTCACAATGGCTGTGCACAAAAGAAATGGATCGGTTGTAAAAAAATTTGCTAATTGAGTTTTGAAGAATCCAACAGCTACTTTCGGTTTAACAGTCCAAGGTTGATTGGGTAAAGTATGAGTAATTTCGATATCTGTAATCCCTTTTTTGGCACGGAGTTGATAAATTTTCGATGCAATGAAGGTAGATACAAAATTACACATTCGAATGTACTTGACTTCCTTCATCTCCTTGTTTTCCTTCTTGTTTGTCAGAATCCCAATTTCAGGTTGCGTACTCACTTTCTCTGGGTCCATCCAGTAGTTATCCTACAATGAAGAAAATAAACGAAATAATGAATTATATATTATAAGACTTATATTATAAGTATCTATATACTATCCGGAAACGAAGGAATATTCGTGTATTACCGTTAGCCAAGTCATAATAAATTCTGCAGCTTGTCGTAGGATTTCAAGGGATGGCAAAGTTGTTCCATGAGAAATGTCATGTCTTAATTCCACAATCCAATCTGGTACACTCAAATGTGATACCAACTGCATCAAAGGAACAGGAGCATTTTCTCCCATTTCTTTTGTTGCTAGATGACTAATTTGATTCAAGTACCTATACAAAAATAAGCAATATACAGAAAAAACCTAACTTTTTTTGGTTTTACACATTCACAGCAAAATAGGGGTTGACATTATTTAATATCCTTCATAGTTCGTACTCTTACCGAACGACAGCTAAGGAATAAAGTGACCTCGCTTGATCATCAGACTTGGTATCTCGGTCACAAACAATCGCTTCAAGAAGAAAAAGTGTTGACTCAACTCCAATGGGAAGAGATGTAACTCTTTCTCGCCACATTCTCAATTCATTAATCACTTCTTCATACTTTCCTTCATTAAAACTGGAACACACTTTATCCCAGTCCAAACTAAATTAAAACAACAAAAAAAAACAGATTATACATGACAAAAATATAACACGGAATCATATTAAAATAATAGTCCAAAAATTTTACCTTGTTCGCCAAGGAACGATGTAAAATGCATTAGTCTTGACTTCCGTGTTCTTTATCTTATTCTTCTTATTTTTCTTACCCTTGGGTTTTTTGGGGGATTTCTTGTCAATTTTACCAATCATTAAGTCGGTCTTTCTCGTAGTTTTCATGATAATTGACCTCTAAGTTGACACCAAATCTGCCAGAGAACGAAAAGTGTCGGAAATCAAGACTTCACACGTGCAATTTTCAAAGGCTCTGTAATTCCTGGTATAGTTGCCGCCGCGATATGAGTTATGATTTAGGGAATGCTGCCCCAGTGTTGTACAATTCCCCCTTTTGGTAATCCTAATTCTAGGTAATTCTTTTGAAATTCTTTTTACTAATTCCAATTACTTACTAGTTAATTCTTTCTACCGCTCTTTTGGTAATCCTAATTCCTTACCAATTCTTTTTGGAAATTTTTTGGTAATTTCAATTCTTTTGTAATTCTTCCTACCGATGCTCTTAGTAATTCTAATTCTAGGTAATTCTTAGTAAAATAATACCTAATTCTGGAATCGATTCCAAAAGAATTACCAAAAGAATTGTACAAGGCTGTGCTGCCAATTGCATAATTATGCCATAACTATGTATAGTGAACGGAAAGTGACACTATAGTTATGGCATTAGTCGTAAATGGCATCTTGAAATCGTTTCTTTAAAATGTATCCCCTATCAAATGCACAACTACAGAAAATATGTTCGTCATTGGAGAGGAGAGCATAAATATGTTTCTTCGAGATTACCCCTTCGAGATACCATTTAAGTATAGCAAAGTGGAGCAAAGTGGTCAATTAAAGTTGCAATTTCGGAGTTAATTCCCGATAGATTCACAGACCACTGTTGTTTTCGGTCTGCTGGCTGATAAACCACAGTACACTATACTTCTGGAAATAAAATTTTTTTGATTCGTTTTCTGGAGTAAAAATGCTCGTAATATACGATGTGAGTATGTACGTGTCAGATAAAATACATTAAGTATATGGGCAGCAGTATTGCCTTGTTAACTCGCCTACGCAAAACGCCTCTGCTTATAGAGATTTTAATTTTTTTATTTCGTTTAGTCATACGACAACACGTGTGCGATTGTACAAGCCTTATTTTTATATCATTACATTTCGAACGGTATTTACTGTGGAAGTAATGTAAGGATCACACTGTGTGTAGGTTCAAATTCTTATTTTGGTCAAAACATAACTTTTATTATTGAACTTGAATGAACTCAACATTACTGGGAAATCCGAACTTTTTATGCTATATATAGTCGAAGTCTTCATTGACTACAAATTAGTCGTTAAGATTTTTAAGATGAAGGAAAAGGCTACCGACAGTTAGCAGTTTTATCAGTTTTTTTCAGAATTTGAAAGCAAACGTTTAGTCAATTTATTCTCATGTTGATTTTTTGGAATCCGCTGTGCGAGTCTCGAATTTCGTAACAGTTGATGACACATATATATTATAGGTACATTTAATTTCTGGTTTTTTAGTAAAACATTTAAGAAAGGGAAAATATTTCAATTTACAAATTGAAATGTGATTGAAAGTTGTGAGAACAATATAGAAATTAACGAATGATTAAAGTGTACGGGCTTCCGTTGATGCTTGTCCCATTATAACTAAATAGAAATATATGTACATAAAATTTCCGTTCATTTTAATAATGAGTAGTATATAGATATGAAATGATTTATTAATATGGCTTTTTAATTGTTTTTTACGTGATTGCTAAGATGTATCGACCAACGAGTCCGATTCTGTAGGACACCTCAAGTAGGCCACCTCCTCGATTGTTTGTCCAGATCTCTGGAGCTGCTGGTCCATGAATAGAAATATTTAATTTGGTCACATCCACGCTATCTTCCACATTAACTTGGAATGTCTGAAAACAACAATAATAAAATATTCTTTACATGTACAGGTATAAGCCCACTGTAATTGAACATTAATAAACTGAGAAACTTTTATTGCAAAAACTGCTGATTCAAACTGAAAAATATATGTATGTATGTGTTACATTCGGCCCTCTTGGATTTCCCGTATTCAAAGCTTGACCTGATGCAGTGATATTAGCCATTTTCAACTTTCTGTCTCTCGGACTATATAAACTATATATGCAGAATATAATGAAAAAATTTAACAAAATTACGAATCCAACTATGCAGTTTTGATATTTTAAATCTTTATCTTCAATCTTGTACTCAGCGTTTGACAATGAAATTTCAAATTTTTACCAGTTTGTTAGAGAAATTATGATGATTTCACACGGATGTTGATGATGGTAGTAACAAAATGAAAAGAACACGACTGACTGACAAATTTCAATTTTTGTTCAGATTCTTCCTGCCTTGAAAAATTGAATTGTGTGTGTTGTGTTGTGTTGTGGGAGAGCAAGAGCAAATGGACTAATGTATAGTTTCTTTTACGTTTTACAGCATCTCCTTATTTGTTCATCGATGATGCTAAACAAAAGCGTAGGAGTTTTTTTTCACATATATTTCATATATTTATATACACACATATAGATATTCGAGGTGGAGGTTTAACCATCAACTATATACACACTATATAATATTAACTTGATCAGAGTTAACAAAATACAAAATAGCAAAGTTGTACAAGTTCAACTCTAACGATAGGCAAAACATAACGGAACTCTATATATGTACAAGGATTAAACTCTCATATAGTGCACTACAAAAACATGTACGAAACTTATCCTCATGTATTGTTGTTTTTCATTTGATTATACACCTTTACATTATATTTTATCTCATATCATCTCTATATTGTTGACTGTTGTCCATCCCATGAGAGAGAGAGAGAGAGAGAGACAACAACTCTATATAGAATTTGTTGTGGTTCTTGGGCGCATACTCTTCGCTTTCCTATTTAGGAAGTAAAGTAATCCTCATCATCATCCTCACAGTACTCATCTCGTCAGCCACACAACATGATCATATATATATATATATATAAAATCAAATGAAACAGAAAAAAACTAAACTATTAATCAAAAGTTCTCAAATATCCCTCATCAAAATGAAAAGGGAAAAGGAAATACAATGAATTAAAACTGCAATCCAGGGGCCAGGGAAGTATCGAAAAAAAACCTTGTAACTTTTGTGTATGTAATTAATATTTATTATTTATTCAATAAATTTTATTGTAATTTATTGATGCATACTTTTCTCCATTTTTGTGATTTTGAATTATAGCCTTTAGCCAATTTTGTATGGAGTATAGAATCTAGATACATAATATATTACAAATTAGAAAATTAGATTGTCAACGCATCTGACATTCTTCTCATTGTGGGTGTGACATCAATCCAATTAAAAATTCGCAGTGTGTTCATCTCCTAGTCTCCAATTAATACCTAATGAGCTTCGCTTTGTATTTGTCCAGTAATATGCAAAAGTTGGGCACACGAAATAGTATAGTAATTAATTCATAAGATGAGGACAGTTAAAAGTTAACGGGTAATAAACATAAATGATAAAAGCAGTAGGTATACCTGTTTAAAATGCACTTTTGAATTCATATATTCACTATTCAGTAAAAATCAGTATTAGTCACTAACAATACATTTAGGTATAAGTCAGAAGTGAGAATATAATTTTATTAGGTATTTGGCCGAAATTATTTAAATTCAGTGACATGCAAACAACCAATTAAACAAGCATGTGCAATGACTATACCGTAAACAAGCATGTGCAATGACAGTATAGGTAATCAGATGATTTGAATGCAGTTTACTACATATTTGTCATCGTGTATGTACATATTCAATTCAGGGTTAAAAAGTCCATTACAAAACTCTAAAATTAAATTCCGTTCATGTTTATCCACATTTTCTTTTTTAAGGCGTGACAAATTTGAAATTTCAAGTCAAATCCATATAGCAAATGATTCAGAGACGCATGATGACTGTGAAGGCTCAATTATATTACTTCTCCGGATAAATTTTAGGCTTCAACTTTAGTTCTTTTGCAGCTATAGTTGAACACTGAAAACGCTGGATCAACAAATTTCAGATTCAAAGTTCATCTACAGTGACAAAACCTTTATTAAGATGTAAAAAAAAGTAAAATATAGGAAGACAACTAACAACTGTTTTGTTACAGATATTTTGCCTACAGGTACCTATAAGAAAGACTGAACGATATGGAAATGTGTATTGTTGTGCGTAGGTGTACTTCTCATTAGGGAATAGGGAATAGAATAATCAAAAATCTGTAGGTGTAGGCAAAAGATATAGCATAGTGTGGGTTTATTATGTAGAATTGTATAGACAGACATTCATCGCGGAATGAATGTCTGACTCTGTCTGAGACTGAGAATCTGATTGAGAAAGAAAATTTCTCTGACAGCTCCTTAGAAACTTTGCATTTCGGAAACTTACTGGGAATGATTCCAGCATTACCTTCAATTCCAAGTCGCAGAGAAAACTTCTCCAAATCGGAGACTCCGATTGTGTTGTGAGAGAAGAGATTATATACTGACGTTTTTTCTACAGACACAGAATTTTGGTTACACTTTTTACTTTATGTATACTCAGACTCAGACATTGACATTTTCCTCAATTTTAAATTGTCTATCGATCTATTATGTTGTATTTATTTAATTCGTATCACAAAAAGCACTTGGTAATTGAACAATTTCACATGCTCATTCCATTGTCTTGATATTTGATATACATAAGAAATTCCTCACAAATGAATTGTCTTAGTCTGTGTTGTTGTTTGATATTATTATTATTGTATTGCGTAGCCCATGTGCAAAGGCCTGATGGGAGTTTTATCAAGGAAAATACACAATTTTTTAATATAAATTCTCGCATTAATAATTTCCTCAGCAGATACGTAGATATTACTCAATATCTATCTATGTATGCCAACATTAACATTAACATTGCCAACTGTGAACTGACTCTGTGGCTCTCATAATAATGCGGATTTCTAATTTCTACACACTTTAACCCTTTGAGCTTCAACTTCTACATTTACATCACCAACCCATCCAAGAAGAATTTTATGTCTAATTTAATCTAATTTAACAACTATGTCAAATTCCCTACAGAGAGACATACATACATATTCATACTGCCATGATACTTGAGGAGTCATCCACTAACGTTTACCTTTAAATTTGGCCTTTTTTTTACTTTCACAGTGCGGAATCATTATCGTTGACAATTGACAAAACTCATCGCAATAAACATCGCGGTAAAGCAGAGAGAATTTCTAATTTTGTTTCACCCATGCAAATCTGCTCCCAACTCACAAACCCGCATGAGTATCTAATGAAAATGATCATAATCATAAAAGCACAAGTAAATTTGTTTTAAATAAATTAAATGAGGGAGTTTGGAAGGGAGACGACTATTTTATACTCAAATCAAAATTCGTGAGGTGTTTAAACAATGGATAAAAACAGAATAATATACGGGACTCTAAATTTAATTTATGTATAACTAAATGTGTGCGTATTGCTTCCTAATACTGTATATACATGCAGAATTGTAATATGTTTTGAATGAACGTTCGAAAAATTGACAAACAAATGTGAGTATTTATCTGTACAAGAATGGTGAACGGAAAACAGAGGAAATAGAACGAGAGAAAATGTCAATTCTCTATAAATTTTACTATATATAAGTACATAGGTATATAAATATTTATCTACAACTGCAATATGCAGAATTGCGTTTTTTTTCTACTTTTCTGTACGTTTTCATGCCAATGCATTGATGATGGGGACGTGAGATGTTAGAAATAATCATCTTTTCTCTAGGGTAATGTCTCCAAGGGCAAGAATTTATAAAAAAATATTTTCTGTATATTTTTGACTGTGTGTCTGTTTCTTGTCAATGCCTGTGTGTGTTACGATTTTGTACTTCCTCTATTTCCTACTTCCTTCTTACTCAATACATTTTCAGTATTTTCACAAATTAAATTAGAGTGTGTAACGTTAAACCTTTTTGATCTACCGAAACTTAGTGTCCATTTTTGGACTTGTGTCGCTCGGCATTCGGGCTTCGGGAGTTTTTTTTAATTTAAACATTAAATAAATTGATTGTAGCCTACAATTTGTGGGTACAGACTTTAAGTAAATTGTTATTTGACTTTCTCCTCTGCATATATATGGGCGATATATATTGACAAAGATAAAGACAATTAGGACAATTATGTAGGAATTGTTTGAAATTGAAATTATTACATAGATAAATAACAGTAATTTACTTAAACTACGGTTTTATTTGACAGTCAATTTGAATCTTTGAAAATCGAAGGACGTTATTTAACATATTTGAAGATTTTGAAAGTTTTTAGTGCGATGGCAGTAAAAAAAGTAAAAAGTAAAAATGACAAAGACATAACAATCAAGGCTATATAGTATGTAGAAAATAGAAAATGAAAGAAAATACAAACGTATACATACTTATACATACACATACACAATTTTTCCAAGGAAAGTGCGTTTATTTGTTATTTGTTATTTTGTGTGTACAGACAAAAGTGTTTATACACATATACATACACATGTATGCATTCAGCAGTTACATATTTATATACAATCCACAATCAGTCGGAAATCCAGTGAACTCACTCGACACTCTTCTACATTTTAACTTGCCACATCTTCAAAAAAGGCACAGCTATTGCAAAGGGTTCGTTTTATGAAGGCCCTTTTGTATATGGAGAGAACAAACATATTACTTCATAAAAACTCCATGTCCACAAAAGTCCTCAAATGAAATTTTTTCAAATTGATGAGGCGTCGGACCTGGGATTTACAAACACGAAAACGAAAACGAAATGGCTTTACAACGCTCTACTTCTATTTTATATACCGTTTTCAATAGATTTATAGTCTTCACAAAACTCACTCTGGATTTTAACTTCAACTCATTCATTGTGACCATCTTGAAACTTGAAAGAACGAAAAAGTACTTTTGTATTATATACGGCTTGTAGTTGTAGCTTTCGAAATTCATACATACAGGGAAATGAATGGCAAGTGCTCTAGAAATTCCAACTTACATATATATACGATAGATTCCATAAACTGCCCAACGTGTGCATTTACTACATATTTACACATTGCAAAACAATTCCATGTAGCTTCACTTAGAGTTTTAGACTAAATGACAAATTACAATGTTCGCTGGTCCCCAAAAATGATAGACAATTAAGTACGCTTTAACGTTCAGCTTCCGTTGAAAAAAAACGTACATACTTATACAAATTGTACAATTTATGCTAATTTGACTATTTGATCTGATTTGCATTTGAATTTGAACCTACTTATATCTGTATATAGCGACAAGGTAAATTAGTACATGAAAATCATCTGCACTGCCCATTTCCTCTGTTAAAACATATTTTGAATCAGTTTAAATTCTATTTTTATCTCGATCAGAGAGAGTTCGAATAATCGATAAAAAAAACTATACACTATACAACTAACCTTTATTTTCACAATCTGTATATGCGGCGAATATTATGCCCATTTACAAATTTACATAAATACGAAGTTGACGGGAGTTGCAGTTTGTAGAATTTACATATATAGAATTCAGAATTTCATTCATTTTCTTTTTCTTATAAAAATTATAGTTGAATATGTTGAATTGTAGATGCTGGAAAAGTGTACGTGGGCCAACATAAAAAGAGAAACGAATAAAATTAATGTGAAATGGACATGGGAAATGAGAATAATAATTAAGAATAGTAAAATATTAATGAATGTATTATGTAAATATTGTTAGAAATACATGTTATCTAATGTAGTATACGTGTTGTAAGCACAATATATTCTGTATGATGATGATGTTGAGTAGTGGGCTGTATTATGTGTGTAGAGAGTGGTAATTAAGGGACTAGTCCGAAGAGTTGAGCTATATAGATTTGAGTGTGAAAATCCGACTGAAGACTTTATTTGCATCTTTCAATAAAGAAGAGAAGATTTATTTCTCTCTCTCGGATGAATTCTCCGATTCATATCAGAGAATTACATCCGCACATATTTCATACACTTACATCGTTACGTCATGTCAGTCACAAAGATTTCGCATATGAAATCTTTGTCATAAAATGTATGCATAAATATAACGTATAATGTATGTACATGTTATTATAATAGTAATTAATTAATGTATTGTGTGATCTATGTTTAATGGGAAAATGAACTTGTTAATTTGGACGGCTTTTTGTGTGTTTGGGGTTTCTTTGGGTGTATTTGGATAAATACTCAACAATATGAATGAATGAAAAAATCGCTAACGCTTCTTCTAAAGTTCTAAAGTTCTAATCAAAGTCAATGTCAGAGAGAGTTGTGCTGTTGATTGCCATTCGTCATTTCATCAGCATTATGATATATTACATCAAATAGGAAGAAGCTTGGATATTTTAATCGTACAATTGTGAATATACCTAAAGACATAAATAAACATAATGTTCACATATATGTACAGCGGAGTGTGTATATTTACTACATACTTACTATTTACACACTCACCTAAGTATGTATTTTGAATTTCGATGGTATATGTCGAATTATATGTATGTGTCGCTAGTAGACACTGTCTACAATTAAGTTTGGTTCAACTTTAAGTTTAAGGTTTCATTTTGGTTATCGAGTGTGGAATCTTTCATAGATGTTTTTTTTTTATCTCATCGTGAGTACTAAGTACGTGCTGCATACATAATAATACATACATACATTTGAGAGGGATATATATCATTTGCGTTTTAGCTATAGTAATTTCCCTCGTACATGTCCTTCTTCCTTAGTCAACATAAGGGAGAGACAGAAGTCAAGTTGTCAGTCTAAATCCACTGCAGGAACAGTCACCATCAAAAAACTGAATCACACAGAAAGAAAGAGAGAGAGAAAAGTATAACTCCATTTGAAAATCTTTGTTTACTTTAAAATATATACTTTAGTTTCAGTTTTAGTTATAGTAATAATAATAATAGTACACAGGGACTAGTCGTCTCTCCTTCTCTCATGTAGTTTCATACACATTACATAATAATAATAATTTTATTCCATACGTAAATGTAAATCCTAAATCCTGCATAGCACAAAACTAATCGTTTGTAGAATTCTCCATTCTCCATTGTTCATTAATTATATATGTAGTAGGTATTAGGCAGTAGGTATAACTCGTACCGTATATACTGCGTACGTGAGAAATATTGCGTGGCTGTAGTATATACTTTTCAACAAGAATTGCATTTAAATTAATATAGTGTGTATCCGTAATTATTATCATTCTACCTGTCTTGAGAGATTTTTTGAGTCGAGTTGAGTTTTTTTTTTTCATTTTTGCTCTTCTTTCTGTTTCTGTGTTTGGGGCTCTCGCAGTCTTTTTACTTGGGAGTTTACAATTGAGACTCCACAGTTGGTTTTACACCTCGTGCGAATTTGACGAGAACATTTTCCGCTCTTGTTCTCTTCCCATTATATATTGTCCTTGCCTATTGTATTGTTGTTATTACTATACTACTATATATTACAACACACGCTTCTTTTCCCTTTGAATTCGGAATTTTGAAATCGGAACATAACATCTCATTTATTTTCATTTTTCAAATTCGAGAGGCTCGCATAGTTGGAATTTTGAAGACAAAAACCCATTATTATTATTTTTTTAATTTATAGGAGGATAATTAAATCTGACGGTGTCCAAAAAATAAAATAAAGTGTTGAACTATATCTGACAATCAAGTGTGCATTGCTAAAAAAAAAGTGCCATTATAAAGTAAAGAAGAGGATTTTATAATTACAAAGTGCATGCTTCCGTGGTGAGTGAAAAACACTAAAAAAAATCGTTACAAAATGCGGTCTTCAGTGAGGATTTCATCAGTTCTGCCCGTGATTTTCCTCTGTTTGTGTGTTCTTCCGCCTTCTTTCCCTCAAATCGTCAGTCGCTGTAAGTACAAATTTAGCAAAATGTACATTTTTTTTTATTTCTTTAGAAGATTTGTACAGATATTTCCTGATTTTGGTCTGATGTGGCATGTTGATTTTTGCAAAGGTATTGACATTTTTTTTCCATCGGAAGTCAAATTCTATACTTGCAAATATTTGGTTTGCACTTTGGTTTTTCTGGGTGATAAAGTACTAAAACAAATATTATAAGCCAATTTGTGCAAATTGCAATAATCTGTAATGGTGATTGGTAACAGATATGAGAGAGAGAGAAAAAATGTGAAGGAAAACAAATGTTATTTGTTTTAAGAGTAAATGGGAAATGCCTCTCTGTGGTAGTGGTAAGTATTAAGTATTGAGTTGTTGAGTGTCAGTAGATCACAAAAATCAAAAAAGGAGGAAAGGGATACAATTGCAATTCTAAACTAAAACACTGCTGCAATTGTGTGTGTGAGCAATGCATAGAATGTGCAGCTTCAAACCTCAAACTAGAAACCAACTATAGCTTTTTTTCTACAATATACATCAGTTTTCTTTACTTTTCCTGCGAACCGGTTTGCATTTGGCATTTTATATTCGTTATGAGTTTTCGCGTAGCTGGTGGCAGCTGTGCAGTCCATCGAGGTTTGCGGTGTTTTTTATATACTTACATATATATGTACCTTCTGACTTCTGATCGTGAGTTTTAGCTCTTGTCCACAAAACACTCGGACAGACACAAAGTTGTGGGGGTGAAGTGTCACTATGACAGTAGGTTAATGGGTCTGATTCTTTTTTGACTATATAGAAAAACTTGGCTTTCATTTCATTTCATTTTTTTATTGATTTATGGCACTCGTAAGATTCACACGTCATTTTTCAACTTCAACACACGAGCAAATTACATTACAATATCATAAATGATTGTATCAATATATAATACATGTGCGGAGGATGAGGATGAGGATGAATTCAGTTTCAGTAGTATAGTATAGTACAATTTGAAGACAGCTAGAGCTAATTGAGTTGAATCACCTTTAGCTGTCATCGGAGCCACTACACATAATGGGTTATAGAATTAACAGAACAAACTACAAAAAAACCTGCCTAACCCTCAAAATAACAGACATAAGTGAAA